>CAUYSK010124071.1:0-21075 GCA_963575035.1 Avahi laniger | reverse complement strand
CAGAACTCGGGGCTTTGGGGAGCAGAGCTTTGTGGGGGGCTGCTGCTCACTGCTGCAGGACTGGATGATGGCTGAGTAGGTTCTGTCCTGAGCCCAGCCTGCCCGGTGAACGGCACTTCTGCCGACTCTGGCTGGCGAGGACAGCCACGTGCCCACAAGGTGGACAAGATTTCTCTGCGGTAGGGCCAGGTGCTACCTGGAGTCGATTTTCCAGGTGGTGGCTTTAGCGCTGCTGCTTTGCAGGGCCTGTGTCCCGTCCATGTGTAGGTTTGCTTGCCTGTGTGTGAGAAGCGGGTCGGAGCTGATGGACAGGAGGCTCCCTGGGAAATTCAGCCTCATGATCCTTTAGGGTCTGGGAGTACAAGGGGAACAGAGGACCATGAGTGCTGAGGCTGTTGTTTGAAACAATGAGGGTAATTGCCCAAACTCACTGGCCCGGGGCAACTGATAAGATAAGCTGGTGTTTGAGGGGAAAGGAAGTGAAAGGAGATCCAAAGAAGTGAGTTGCGTAGACCTGAGTGCTTTTTCTGTGCAGTGGAGAGAGGAGGGGGAAGTCATTAGTGGCTTTATATAAATTAGTATTTACTACTATTCTACTCTGTAAGTGCTTTAACTTCCACGGAATACATTCTTTAGGCTTTAAGACCTTGAAGAAGGCAGGTAGCTTTGTGTTAGTTACTGCGCATGTCCTATACCTCACTTACACTATATTTAATATTTACATTTAGTCCCCAAATAGAAATTGGCCTGCAAACAAAAGGCACCCAGTTGTTCAATGAGCTAATAATTGGGCCATTTCTACTCACAAAAGCCTTGATGACTGGCTCATCTTGATGCACTGAGAAAACAAAACAATGATCCTGTGATTTCCTTCCCTCGCCTGTCAGAAATGAGGATAAGAGTTCTTTTTGGACCTACATCACTATTTTCCCTTCCGCAGCCCTAGCAGAACAGCAACAATTCCTTGTTACAGATTGATTGGTCTTTAACAGAGGCTCCCTCCCACACCGTCATTACTTGCTAATTTTGAACAACAGTTCCATGAACTCTTTCACATGGTTTCCGAAGGCACTTTTAGGTTGCTGATAATGTCTTGCAGTTTATTAGGACCAAAACCCTGTGGGAGCAGGTGGAATCTCTTTGCCTGTCCTATCTTGAGATATCCACACAGAAGACTGCCATATGCCCGAGATGAGACAGTCCACCTCACACCCGACACACACCTCCTCTGCTCTCCCCTGGCGTCAGGTTGCAGCGGTTGCTAAGCAACCAGGTTATCTGCACTCTCCTGGTCAGTCAGCAAACCGCAGAAGACAGGTCTGCAACTCCTATTGACTGCGTCCATTGTGCAATACCCCAGGGGGCTGGAACTTTAACTTTGCTGCTGCCACTAGCTCTGACTCTCCTGTGTGACCTGAGGGCCCCTTCCTCCTGGAGGTGTAGGTCTACCTTTTGACACTGGAAAGAACAGTCTAAATTGATGCAATGATAATAGATTCAGGCTTCAATAAAATAGAACCTCAACCTCTTGGGCAAAGAAGTCTCCTAGATCGATCTTCATTTATATGCAAAAACCCTTTAAGGGGCAGTTGATTATTTTGCTTTGCATTGGAGCTCAGAAAATTATGTTTATTCTCAAGGTCAAGAAGGTACTGTGAGCGTCTCTGACCCCCAGCTGGTGGGACCTGTGAGTTAGTTCTCCCTGTAATCACTCCCATCTCACTGCACCACTGTGGATCTTGAAGGGCTTCTCATGGCCAGGTTCATTCTTTTATTGTAAATTGTTAATAAAAGTACTAAAAAGTCTCTACGGCAAGCCAAGCAATATGCTGAGGGGAGACCAAAGTATTGACGAGTGTAAGATGGCTCCTGCCTTTAAATAACTTATAATTATTGTTGGGAGTGGGGCACAGACATTCTAGAACAGAGGTTCCCAAACATTCTCCATTCAAGGTACCTGTAGGGTCTCAGCAATTTTTGTTTCATGGTGCTCCTAGGCCAGAAGAAAGACTCAGCAAGTCCATATAGTAAGTTATTAGGTCCAAATAATAAGTATTTGTGTCCTAACAACTTATCAGGTGCTTGAAAAGAATAACTCATAAATTGAAAGAGTAAAAATATTTTTATTTTCTTCTGAAATAATCACAATGACTTATAATGACATTAAAAGGTAATCTTTGCGACATTAACATTTTAAAGAGTTTTTGAATATTCAGCTATTCATGAATCGGACAGCTTCAGACCTCAAGTGGTTCAGCACTCCACGCCCTAGGGGTATGAAGATAACTTTTATTAGTATAAGGTGTTGACAGCAGCAAGTTAAAGAAAATATTTGATTAGTTAGAGTGGAAAGTCCCTAGTTACAGGTTAGTTGGTGATTTCTGATTGGTTAAGCTTAAGTTTTGTTTTACTCTTTACATTGAGTTGGGTATTGGTTTATTTACGTAGGAACTCAAGGCTCTGTAGCCACCGTAGCTGTCTCAGCCTAATGGCTTCCAATTAATTATTTTAACAATGGGATATGTGTGTCTGTTGGGCACTGCACAAATTCTCAAATTTGGGATTAAATAGAACACTGCCCCACCTTGATTTTTGCCTGGTGTGTGTTTGTTCTAACCACAGCGGCTGCTAAAAACTCAGCCTCACAGAGACAGGCTGTCACTAAAGGAATGTAGTGTAACCCAGGGTTGAAGCTGTGAGCTTCCTCCAGTTAGCCGATCCTGCAGTGTCCCACAGATGTTGAGTGTCCTGATGTTTCCCTCGAAAATGTAAAATATGCTACACTGACCCTGTGAGTTCACTTTGGGGCCCCTGGACACCCTGGGTGTTCAGGCGTTAGGTTGGGAGCCCTGGCTCCTAAGCGCAGAAACTACTCATGGAAAATACAAGATCTGGCAGGGACCTGGGTGCTCTGCTTCCATTTCTTCTCCGGTAGGCCCTTAATGGATGTTGGGACTGAATGAGTGTTTACATGAAAATCTGTAATTACAACCTGATTCCTTTGCAGTCATGCCTGACCACCTATCAAATTGCGTTTAGTATTGCCAACGTATTGTGATCGAGATGAGCACACATCCGCGGAGCCAGATTATGTGGGTTTGGATCCTGACGCAGCCACTTACTGGGGTGTGAATTTGAGCCTTGACTCTTGAAGGTTTGGCTTCGCTGTGTGTATTGGGAACAGCAGTAGCCTCCTCAGGTTATTGGGAGGATTCAGTAAGATGATTCACGCAAAGCACTTTGCTGGGTGGTAGTAAGTGCTTCCATCAGTCACTGTGAGTTTTTATTATTCATACTTCAAAGTGGGCTTTTAGACTTCAGCGTGATTGAGCGTGACAAGCCTGCCTCAGAGGAGGTGTTGGCGAGAGGAGTGCAGGTGAGGGCTGAGGCAGAGGAGGAGGGAAGGGGATAGGCCACCTGGCCACGCCCCTCCCCGCTGGGGCACTAAGCAAGCCACGCCTGGGCCCCCCTCCTTATGCTCTGTCTCTGGCACACTTTTAGGGCATCGGCCATGGCTAAGACATTGGGTCATCTCCCTACACGCATGACCCAAGTCCTGTGCAAGTCTGATGCATGACTGATTGTCTAAGAGCCACAGGCCAGACTTGTCCCAGTGCTTTGCCCTCCCTGTAGATCCCTTTCCTGGGATCAACGAGAATCCCTTCCGTATGGAAGAATTGTCGGGATGTACAAGGGACACTTTTCAGCCCACCGGACTCTTTCCCCAGGGCCAGGAACCTTTATCGCCTGTGTCCTGGCTTCATTAGGCCCTTACAGTATTGTACGGAAGCGACAGTTTTAAAACTTAACTCCTAGCCCATTTCCTCATCTGTAAAGTGGGGACTGCTGCCACCTGACATCACCAAACAGGCTGTGGGCTTTCAGGCTTTTCAAACTTTGAATGAGTGTTGCTGGGACCGACACAGGCCCAGGTGCGCCCAGTTTTCTGGGAGCTCCTGCCAGCTAGCTTTCTGCCTTTAAAAACAGTCTGCATTGTTTGCATATTGTTGCAAAAGAAAACAAAGCACCGGGACTCCCCTAGCCAGGATCTGGGGCGGTATGACTGGTCTCCGCCCCAGTGAGCAGTTTATCAGCCTTTCGGCCTTGGAGAGCTGGGCTTGCTAAAACCCTCATCTCATTTGGCTCAGGCTGTTGACATCTGGTCCTGAGGTGAAAAATTAAGCACTGTCCCTTGAAGAGAAGAGGATATAGGATGGAAGAAATCCGCTGGCTTCTGGGCTGCAGGAGGCAGGCTGGGGTTTCTGGGGCAAGTGCTTTGTAAACACCCCACCCCCACCCCCTAATCTTACCTGCCCATTCCTGAGGTTCTGAACTCTGTTGACAGGATGCAATTTCCCAGTGACTCTGGTCCTAGATGGTAGCACAGACTTACCAAAATATCAGCTGCAACTGAGGGTGAGGTTTTGTAAATTGGAAAGAGGAGTTTTAATCTGTAGCCTCCCCTAGCTAGCTGAGCTTTCATTATTTACTAGGAGCAGCTAATAAGGTGCTCAGCTAAGTGCTCAGGCAACCCCTGCCCTGATTTGCCTGCCTGCCCCACCCCCAGACAGCCAGTAATGCCAACAAAATTCTCTGCCAGGGTACGTGTGGCACAGCATGCACTTGTCATTTGCAAAGGTGGTCCCGCCAGCACCCCATCCCAGTACGCACTGGGGCAGAATCCGGCTCACAGCGCTGCATTTTGATTTCATCATGACAGCGTCTAGTTTTCAGCCCAGGGGCCCCCGGCAGAGAATGCTGCAGCGGGTTTGTTTTTTAGTTTTATTTGCTCCCGCATCTTGGCAATGATGGTGTCCTTGCAATAGGCTTATTCCTTTCAGCGTGTGTGATACTCAGTTCATATTCTCAGCAGTCTCACAAAGCTGGCCGGGCCAGATAGCAGCCCCATTTCACAGATGGTGTGTTTCTGCACATGGAATCAAAGCCAGACCTAGAACCCGCTTTGCTTTGGAGTCTGTCCCTTCCTGGCCGCTGCGCTGCCGTGAGCTTGCCTCCCTGCCTCCGACTTGGTTTGAATTCTTGTAGCTCTCAGAGCTGATCTGTGCAGTTTCTATTCGGATCTGCTCCTGACTGCAGCAGACGTTTATGAGCACTTGTCATGGGTCAGGACAGTGTCTGTATGCTCCTTCATCTTCAAAGCAGCCTTTTGAAGCAGGGTTCATTATTCCAATTTTGTAGATCAGGGAATGGGGCCGCCTTGATGCAGAACGGCCGGCATCACACAGTTCGCAAATGCTGGAGTCACAACTTCAATCCACAGCCCCTGACCCCCAGTTCACTTCCCTTTCTGATAAATCACGCTGGATCTCAGGCTGCTTTTTATTAATAAAGCACTCGGTGGTTCCTCTGTGCCCAAATCAATCTTTTTCAGAAAGGGGTCCAGAAAGCTTGGAAACCTGTTGTACTCAAGAAGTATCTTATAATAATTGCCAACAATAGAAACTACCTGGCTGATTTTAGCACAGTGGAATTTTTTGAAAGGACATTAACTCCTCAAAGAAATGTATGGGAAGCTGGGGAAGCAGGCTTGGAAAACAAGAGGAACAGAGAAAGTTTTGCTTAAAACTGGAGCCACAGTCCAGATCGCACCAGGGAACCCATCTGGCGTGGAGGGACTCAGTTGCTTGTGATGGAGCTGGCACCCAGTGACAGAAGCCGTCATCTCTTCACAGCCACCGCAGCCCCAGAAACCAGATGCTGCTACCCCACTGCCAGCAGCCAGCATGGATCTCCACCTTCCTCCATCCCGTGTGCCAAGCCCAGGTGGTATCCCTGGTTGGCCAAACCCGGGCAGGTGCCCATGCCTTGCTGCAAGGTCTGTTGGCTTCCACAGCAGGAAGGAGCTGTACTTCCTACCAAGACTCTCAGGTGTGGAATTTCACAAGCACAGCAATGAGATTCAAGGGCCGGGCACCCCCTCTGCCCCCAGATTACACATCTCTGCTACCCCCCACCCCAGTACACACACAAACACCCAACTACTGCACTGTCAGTTACTTGTCAGTTTCTAGCGTCACCACCTCCCACCAGTCCCCAGGCCCTGGCCCAGACTGGGGCCACCACAGGGAGATGCTGCAGGTGAAAGTGCTCTGGGAGGTGGCAGGTTAATCATTCTCACCACCTGTTGTGGGCGGAGCCCTGGAGCTGGTTGGCCTCCTGGCTGTGGGGGGGCTTTATGGCTGTCGTTTGGCCACAACAGCAGCAGACAGGGTTCTCAGAGCTGAGGCATGAGGATCCGCTGTTTCTCTGTGAGGAAGCATGGAGCATCGGGCTGCTTTCTTTTCTTGGACAGGTTTTGGCCACACCAAGGTGTTGTCACTGCCGCCCCCGCGGCCCCAGATGTGCATTCCTGGGCTCACAAGGTGGTGCCTTTGGCCAAGGCAGTGGCCACCCGCTAGCAAGAGGCAGAGGCCCTTGCAGGGCTTCCTTTATTCAGCTGTGGGGATCCCATCACCACAATGGCTGGTACCCCCAGCCTCTCTCTTTCCCAGTAATAATCTTTCGTTGCCCTGGCCACAGTGGTTGATGGCCACAGATGTGGAGCAGCCAACTGTCTGCCTTCAAGGAGAACAGCCACTGTACTCTCCCATGTCCAGCCTCTGGCTCCTCTAGCTTCCCAGCTCCTCCCCTGTTAAGTCCTAGACTCTGCCCTCCCTCCAGTGCCGCCCAAATCACCTCTCAGCACAGTGCCAGCCCCGACGGGTTGGTGCTTCTTTTATTCACCCACCTGGTGGCTCTGGGGCCCAGTCATTTGATCCTTTCCCCATTCCGCTCACAGCCGCTGTCTAGGTGGAGAATGGAAAACACTGAGCTTTGGGATCACAGACTGAAATTGCAGCCTGGGCCTGCCACATATCCCTGATTTGGAGCAATCGTAATCTCCAAGCCTCAGTTCCCCATTCTCTGCAAATGGGGACGATGGTGCCGAGTGGCGCTTAAACGAGCCAATGAGATGCCCTGACACCGAGGGAACACAGACCACTTTCAGGGTCCTTCCCTTCCTTGTGCTCTCTCCTGCTCAGAGACTGAGACTCCCGCCCTGCCCGCACCTGTTCCTGTGACTACAGCCTGCAGAGAGCCGGGAGTCGAGGACACCATCTCGTTGGCAACAAGAGGACTAATCTTAGGTTTTAAAAAACCCTAGAGTAGTACGTCACTGAGTCTGCCTTTTTGATGAAGTAAAAACTACCAAAAGAACACAGAGACAAAGGGAGGCTCAAAGGAACGTAGACACACGTCTGAGGCACTTCGTACTGGGAGAACACTTGACACTCTTCCTCTCCGAGGGGGTTTCTAGAGCTCACAGGCAGGTAACGCAAATGAGTAGGCAGGAGTCTAAGAGGACCTCGCCCACCAGTGTTATTCCTGTGATAAGCTCTATGGCAAAAAGAGGATCCTCTGGGGGGATCTAATCTAGTCACAGGAGCTCTGTAAAGGCAGAAAGTTCTCTCTAGCTGGTGGCAAAGGAGGAAGTCAGAGAAATTCCAAGTGTGAGAAGGATTCAACTTCCAGGTGCTGTTGCCAGCTTGAAGATGGCGGGACACGTGGCAGGAATGCGGGCTTCCGTAGAAGCTGGACAGACAGCGAGGACAGGGGGACCTCAGTCCTACAGCCACAAGGAACTGAACTGGGCCACCAGCCTGAGTGAGCGTGGAAGCAGATTCTTCCCCAGAGTGGCTTTGGGAAACCCTCATCAGGGACCCAGCTGAGCCCACCTGCACTTCCGACCTAGAGAACTGAAAGATAGTAAGTGGGTGTTGTTTTAAGCTAAGTTTGTGGTAGTTTGTTACAGCAGCCATAGAAAACTAATACCGTGCAGTGGTGTAATAGGGACAGGTGGGGACTGTGGTATACTGGAGACACACGTACCGTCTAACCGTGGAAGCCACTATACAGCCACTTTACTGATGGTTGTCGTGCAGGAGGCTTTCCCTGGGGAAAGTGTGGCTTAGCTGACTCTGGCTCTATCCTTGGGTCCAGATGGTGCCCCCTGAATCCTGGCTTGTCCATGTGTGGAATGGTGGCTCAAGAGTGGCCGTTCCATGCTGCTCCCAGAATAGTATCCATTAAGGTGCAGCGGGTGTCATTTGGCTTTTCGGACCAACATAGCAGGACTCAACTGCTGGAGCTCATAGTCCTGGCTGTTTTCCTCTGTCCCCAAGTCCCTGGCAACTGTCACCGCTACATCCAACCCCATTCTCCCATGGACCCCTATCCACTGCCCTGCCCCCTCACACACCCACTGAATGTGCCACCTACAGGCAGGGAAGGGCTTCCCTACCTGAGAAGCTGGCCACTGGCCTGCATGGCTACCTGCTGTTTCCAAACCTTGGCCTCTCCTGGGCTGGAAGTAGCAAGCTTTTCTTTTCTCTCCTGGGGAATGTCTGGGTTGGCACGAGCTGGCTAGTGACTTCCCAACATCATGTCTTCATTTTCAACTTCAGCCTCAGAGATAAGCTGTAGTGATGGATGGAGCTGTGGGATTTACCAATAAAGAAACTGACGTTGGAAAGTGTCTCAGGAGTAAATCCCTGTTACAGATGGGCTCGATCACTGGATGATCCTATCGCACATGAAGCAATCAGAGAAAATTCAGGTATTGATAGGGGCTCCTGTGCAAAGGGAGGGCTCAGACAACAGGCCTAACTTATGGGGGAAAGTCCATAAAAGGGTCAGGGGGATAGAGGCTGGCCTTACTGGTAGGTTGATGTAGAAAAGCACTTGAACATCTAATTCAGCTCAATACCAAGTTCTGTCACTGTAAGCCAGGCTGACTTCCTTTCACTGGTTGTGACCTGCTTTCAGAGCCCACTGACGGCACCAGGGGCCTTGACAAAGGAGCTGAATATGGGTCACCCTGACCCATTTCCATCTCAAGTTTGAAATTAGGATGGAAACTTAATCAAGTTGCTCTGGGACTTAAGATGTCACCTAGCTGAGCACTGGGCCCCCTGCTGACCTGGTTTCTCATGCTTACCACAGTCAGATACATGATTCTCTTTGGAACCCTCCTTTTGTTGTGTGCTGCAGACATCGCACATGTGTGCATCGGCACGGGTAGCCAGCAAGAATGGAACCATGCGTCTCTGGGTGACATGGGTGCAAACAATAACCTAGCCAGCTTTAAGACACAGGGGGCCCAGAAAGCAGGATAAGTGCAGAAATCAGGCTAGGCTGGCTCTGAAGCCAGACAATCTGGGTTCAAATAACAACGCTACAACTCATTGAATTGTGGAACCAAGGGCAAGTTGCTTACCCTCTCGGAGGCTCAGTTTCTATATCCATAAGATGGAAATAGTAATAGTACTTGCCTCACGGAGTGTGTAGGCTTAAAAATAAAAATGCATGTAAAACACTCACCCTCCTCTGGCACAAAGTAAGTGCTCAATAAGTGGTTGTTGTTGCTAGTTTAAATTGTACCATTATTAGTAGGAACAGATCAGACTAGTCTTTTGAGTTGGGAAGTTGTACTTACGTCAGGAAGTCTTGTGGGGATTGAAGATCAGAGATTTAATCTCACCGAAGGGGTTCTCCTCTTAGTTTATATGGAGGAAGGGCCAGAGGGCAGAGTGGGACTTAGACAGTCACTCTGACAATACTGCCACTTCTCTTGCACTTTCTAAGCTGAAAAAAACGTATGTGGGGTGTGCGTATGTGTGTTGGGGGAGTGGAGAGGAGATTAGGAGAAAGAAAAAGAAGAGACAGAGCTGGACTAAATGGAATATTGCAGTGAGTGAGTGAAAGTGATTTTAGATGCCCCACGTCTCAGAGTGCAGGGATAGAGCAATTGTAAGTCGCCCTGTCTGTTCATATATTTAGTTCTGTTGAAACCAGAGATTTGTCTTTGACCTTTTTTTTTTTCCTGTCTTCATTCTAAAGTTCAGTTCTGCCTAATCTTTTCTGAAACATAGATTCTTTTAAGAATCTAATGAACCTCTCCCTCCAAAAATTGTACATCAGGTTATATGCACACAATTTTTGTAAATGTTCCAGTTTTAGCAGTTTCTCAGATCCCAGATTAAACACCCTTGTTTTAGAACATTTTTTAAACCTGACTTAAACTTCTGAATGATGAATAGTCAAACTCCTATGCATGCTTCAGAACCTGGCTCAAATGTCCCCTCTCCAGCAGAGCCTTCTTCCATGTCCAGATCAGTTGGGCAGCTCCTCCTTCATGCTCTTATTGTTCATCCTTCTTTTAGATCTGAATCCCACAATCATTCATTTCCTGGTCGATCTCTGCTAGACTGTGAGCTCTTGTGCATCTTTCCTATTCATTTTTAGTACCAGTGCCTAGCACAGAAATGTTGAAGAAGCAGAGTATAAGTGAAGATAATGAGTTCCTGCTTGAAATGCAAAAAAAGCCCTCTCCACCTTTTGCAAATGGGAGGAAAAAAATAGGAAGAAAAAGTTGGAAACACTTAGAATTGTGTTCCAATAGGACTTCTTCTGGGGGAGGCTCTGCCAATCTGCTGGGACAGCTGCAAACCAGCCTGTAGGACCAGAAGATAAGGGGCCCGTGAACACTTGTGGAATGACTGGGAGGAACCAGTGGGAAAGTAGCACTGGCCTCACAGATTTCTACCATGATTAGATAAGGGAGCGTGTAATTGGAAACGTCCTCATGGGGAGGGATGCTTTGAAGTTCCAGGCTGATTGTGTTAGGGGATCATAATCTGCCTCTGGGTGGTCATTCAGGTGGCAACCATCCTCCAGGTACCCAGGGATAACCTCCCTGATCAAAGGCAGCAAAGGGCACCTGCTCTGTGGACAGCAGAGAGCCTCTGTCTGCCTGGAGGTGTAAATGGGAAGCACTTGGCCAGGCTCCCATTTGGATTGAGTACCAGCCCCCACAAGAGCCCTGTCTCTGCTGGTGGTAGGGAGACATGAGATGTGAGTCTCCAAGACACAGCTTGGAGACTCTGAGCTTGGAGGCTGGGAGGGGAGCAGCTGCCTGAAGTTGGCTTGAGGGTCTCTGGGTCGGAAACTGCTTCCCTACAGCACTAACCCCTTGTGGGGGCCGTGGATATTTCGGCTCAGTTGCAGAGAACACATCCAGCAGGCTTCAGAGGAATCCAATTTTCCATTTCCCCACAAGGGATCTCAGGAGGGCAGTAAAGCTCCTTCTGAAATTATTTAACTTAAAAGCTCTGACAAGGAGCAGGCACACTGCCTTGCATATAGCACTTTCACCCTCCAGAAGTTTCCCACGGATCTCATTGTGTCCCCAACTTCAGCTCTAAGACTTAGGCGGGAAGGTGTCAGTCCCACCATTCAGGGACAGGTAGCTTTGCTTTATTTGATGCCAAGGGGTTCTTGTATTAGAAAATTAAGTTGGTTCTAGCCCAAAGGCCCCCCAAAGACCCAGCTTTAGCTTTTTGTCCTTATGCAAAGCGGCACATGATCTATGTGGAGGTAGATTTTGAAGACTTCCCCAGAAGACCCAGGCCAGTCCCAATGTGTTCTCTGCCACCCACTCATGGTCACACGGCATCACATTGACAAATGTGGCAACATCCCAAGCCATCCGCTTCTGGATGTGGGCACAGAGCCGTTGGTGGGCGAGCTGAGCGTGGAGCTGTGGCATGATGGCTCCTAGTCCCTGCCCACCATCCTGCATAGCTCCAAGTGCCCAGAAAACTCCTCCCGTTCCTCCACCATCATCGCGCATCCTTGTGAGTGCCAGGGAGCTTTGCCAAAACTCTCCCGCTGCTCGAGAAACATTTGGGACTTGGCAAAACACAGAACACGTTTTCTCAGGCACTTCTTTTTTCCCCTCGTTTTCCATTTTGCACTGCCTGTTTATTTGGAATGAAATGGAGTCCATATGTTTCCGGTCCCTTTGCTTAATTCTCTGCAGCATGATCTTCTCTCAGGTTGTTTCAAGTCCCAACATTTTTGGTCTTTTGCCTGAGAAGGAGGGCACCGCATTTGGCCACCAGAGGACATAAACCTGAAAGCTGAAGAACGTGTGTTGGGCGTGGTGCTGTGAGAGGCGTGTGGACTCCACGGGGTCCTCTCCTGTCCCCTCAGTAAAGTTGCCCACCCAGGAGTGAGAGAGCGCAGACCGTCTCCCCGGGCCATGCAGACTGAGACCTGGCATTATTTTTTCCCTGCTGGTTGAGGGGAGTCTTTGTAGGATTCTCCATTAGGACTTGGCCACGGCTGGTAAAAGGCTCATAAGGGAGCTTCTGCCTCTCCCCGAACCCCTCATTTTCTGTTTCCCTGGTGGAACCTACTTACCTTCATGTCAAAGAAATGTCATCGGCACATGCTCAAGGAGGGGTGCAAGACTGCCCTACGTAACATTTCCTGCTCTCAATGGAGAGAGAGGGCTTTTCCCTAAAGAGTTTGTTTCAGTGCTTTCTCTGGGGGTGGCAAGAGAGGCATTGTGCTGAGACAGATGACCATGACGAAGACACCAAAGACTGTGGGATTTGCTGGAAAGCCAGACCCAAGGCCCAGGCTGACAGAGAGGCAGGCTGGAGAGCAGGTATCTGTGTACTTTCTTTGGAAGGAATCCCAGCACGTATGGAGTGGCATCTGACACACCCAGGTTTGTGGCATGTGTCAACCATATGCGTGGATGATGCAAGTTTACACTACATGTGGTTGGGGATGAGGGGAACGCTCTGTGCCACGCTAATGCACCTGCATACCCAAAGACATGTCTGATGACCGGAAGTCTACACTTGGAATTGTGTTCCTTTAGCCTAATCCCTTGATTCTTGTTGCAATACCAAGTACCTTTTAATAGGGCAGATTTTGGTGGGGTAAATCTGGGAAAAAGAATGTGAGAAATTTGGGGGATCCAGAGTGGGCTTTGCAGAAGCCCCACCGAGAGAGAGGTAGAGTTGAGGGAAGACCACAGCAGAGAGAAAACACACACTGCTTCACCAATCTGTGAAGGGTCTGTTGGCTCTGCACTTTAGGTTCCTTTTAAAACTGGACGCATTACCTTATTTTTAAGGAAGCCTAAGGGCTTGGAGAAGTTATCTTACAATTTATAATGGAGATGTCAGTACCTCAGAACCTGAGGGGGTCCATGTGGGCTTCAGGACGTGGCAGGGTTTTGTGTGTCCGTTTGAATTACGCGTTCTGGAGAGAGAGTCCACAGCTTTCACCAAGAATCATAAAGAGGTCCTGAGCAATTGGAACAAGAAGACCTGGCAGCGTAGCCTGTGCCTCAGAGGCTTTCAGAGTTCAGGGTCAGCAGAGCTTTTGCCAGCTCTCTGGGGCCACAGGAACTGGGACGGCTCCACGAGAGGTGGGACCTGCCAGTCCACCCTAGACTTTGGAGGGCCCTTCACCATCTTTCTGAATGTTATCCTACACGGATCTTCCTGTCTATTTTGGGTTTAAAAAAAAAAAACTAGTAATTTTTTCTGATCATAAAATTAAAAACTTGGAAAATATGGAAAAATATAGTGAAGAAGATAAAATTCATAATCCTACTAATCAGCGTTAACCACTGTAAACATTTCGAGGTATTCTCTTTCAGGTTTTTTCTTTTGCATTTGTCTTTTGAAAGAGAGAGTCGAGATCATAGTATGTTTATGAATGGGGCCCTTTTCATTTAGCATTGCATCATAATCATTTTGCTTGCCATGGAAAAGTCTTTATAAGCATCAGTTTTCTATGGCTGTATAATATTCTATTACACGGCTGTATTACAGTTTACATACCCATTCTTATGTTGGGCATTTGCATTGTTCTCAGCTTTTTGCATTAATAAATAATGCAGTGAGAACTATCTTTGGGCAAGAAGCTGTGCTTGCATTTTAAATTGTTTCTTTATGATAAATTCCTAGAAGTCTCTTTTGACTTTTAAAGATATCGTGTGTAAAGGTGTTGCTGAGACCCATCTGTAAAGTGTGGGTGTTGCAAAAGACTGTGGGCAGAGAAGTGGGGCCAGGTGACAACGTTCGTTGGGTTCCGGCTGCACACAGGATACAACTAGGTGCTGAGGGCATAAGGGAGACTTAAGAAATTAGAAGACCTAGTCTTTATCCTAGAGGAGCTTACTGTATAACGTGGAACCACAATATACATAAATAGCCTAAAGAAAGAAAGGCCTGTATCTCAGAACCCCAGGGAAACCATGCATGGGTTTCAGGATGGAGTAGAGTTTTGTGTGTATGTTTATATTGCATTTTCTGAAGCTTTCATCAGAATCTTTTCCTCTGTAGAGCTGCAAAGAATTACCTATTCAATGATTATTTGGTGGGTGTACAGAAGGGGTATGAATTATTTTTCACTATGTATTCTTTTCTCCTTTTATTGTTTTGTTTTATATTTTTTATAGTAGTAGAAAGTAAGATAAACTTTTTTAAGTGCCATTAATATGATTGATAGAGTATAGTAAGGAGATGACTCAGAGGTCCTGGTTTGGGGGAACTTGAAGTAGAGTGTAGCAGAGGCCAGAGCCTATACCCAACAGGTGTGAGGCAGATTTTGGCAGTATATGTCACCTGTCCCTGCAGTGACCTACCAATCCGTTTACATATAAATCTGTTCCTGGCAGCATGAGCCAATGTTACATGAGCTTAATGCCTACAAGATCATATTATCGGAACATTGTGTTATGCAGGTGTGTGGCATTTTGGGCTATACAAACCAATGTTGCCTCATCCCTCTGCCAGAGCCTCAGTCCTCACCTGGTTATTAGGAATTGAAAGAGCTTCTTACTGCTCATTTGTGGTCATGAGGGGGCCAGCCCAGCTCTGCCAATATGGACAAGTGTGCTACGGCAAGGAGGTGTGCTGCGGGCCTTTTGCTCAGGCCCAGAACTAGATGTGCAAGTGGAAACCGACAGCCATTGCTTGTATTTTTCTTTGATCTGTGCTAACCATTTCTGTTGTTTGGCTAGCTCTTCCAGTGGGAAAATGAGAGAGCACGTGCCCTGCTGCAGTCTCGTGCATGTGTCCTTGCACTGCACTTATAATTGTAGGACGTCCACAAAACTCCATCTTAGCTCAGTGTGTTGTAAGAGTTCCTGGATATTGTCAGTGCGGTGCCATAGCCAAGACAAGTGGGATGGAGGGATCTCATCACTCCATTTCCCGTGGGGTCTCTCCCCCATCTGTGGCTGGAGTGCCCAGGTTTCCATTAGTGGGTCTATGTGTGAGCATGACTAGACCACAGAGACCTGCCCCAACCAGGCAAAGCCTTGACTCGGGAGCTCCCCAAGTCTTCCAAACTAGCATCTGTTTTATCTGGCTTGCTAACAAATCTGTGTGATGCTTTTTTTTTTTTTCTTTGCCTTCCAGTTGGCTGTTTCTCCAGTTCTAGCTGAGTTGTTTTTCTTCCTCCCTGACTCTTGGCTTCTGTGGAATAAATCCCTGTCTCAGTCCCTGTCACTCTCCTTTCCTTTGATCCTTTGTTTTCTCCAGACCCAGAACCACTTAGTCTCCTAAAAGGCTCAGAGAGGCATTTTGGCCTCCCTGTAATTTATACACCCATGACAATCATCACACAAGACTAATTCTTCAGTGGCCTGAGCTCCATTGGCCAAAAGCAACACACCCCACCCTAAGGCAGATGGGCACAAGGGAGGAAATAGGCAGTGCCCGCCCCTCAGATGTAGGCAATATTCGCTCTTTATGGGAAGAGAAAAACATTAAACACATAGGTGACTACTGCCAGCTCTAATCCAGAATGCAAAATAAACAAACAAGATACCACTCAAAGTATAATCCTGGAGGGCTTGGGGATGTGAGGAGGGAAGAGTGACAGCCAAAGGCTTAGACCTTCAAAAGGTATCATTAAGAAATTCTTAATCAGACTTGCCTTGGCTAGGATTTTCGTTTAATAGTCTGACTCTGTCCAGATACAGATACTATTTTCCTCTCTATATATGATATTTTTAATGATAGTACATTTTTAATAAAAATGATACTTATAAAAGATGTAAAACATTTTACATATGACAATTATAACAGAATATATTTATATATAGAGATACTGTATACTTTAATAGAACTATCTTATATTTTATATTTAAATAATATAAAAGCAAAATCTATTTCTATATAAAATGTTATAGATTTATATAAATATCAAATGAAGCATTTTATACTTTCTTGGCAAGTATTTTTAAATATTTCTAAAATATAGCTTATTTAAATATCTTAAATCTTACAGTTTAACTCAACGCCAGTGGTTCAATATTAAGCTAAGTAATTCAACTTAAATATTTCAAGTAATTTTGAAATACACAGAATGTCTTCTTTTTATATAAATAAAAGGTGCTGGGAAATTAGGAGGTGCCCCAAAAGTCACCATGTATAGGAAAAAATGGGAAATTGTAGATAAATGTACCTTTATTTGCAAAATATGCATTACAAAGCTTTCCAAAATTTTTCCCGTGTGTGGAGACTCTCGGGACAGGAAGTGACGTAGGGATACCCGCGCAGGCGCGGTCCCGTTCAGGGCCGCAGCGCCCCCTGCCGCTCGCACCCCGCGCGCCACCTCTGATCCGCTGTCCTTCCTCCCGCCCGCAGGCATCGGCAAGAACGTCATCTGCGACCGCACGGCCACGCCGCTGGACGCCTTCCGCATGATGTCGGCCGCCCACTACTACCCGAAGCTCATGAGCATCATGGGCAACGTGCTGCGCTTCCTGCCGGCCTTCGTGCGCATGAAGCAGCTGATCGAGGAGGGCTACGTGGGCGAGCCGCTGGTGTGCGAGGTGCAGGTGCACAGCGGCAGCCTGCTGGGCAAGAAGTACAACTGGAGCTGCGACGACCTGATGGGCGGCGGCGGCCTGCACTCGGTGGGCACCTACATCATCGACCTGCTCACCTTCCTCACCGGCCAGAAGGCCGTCAAGGTCCACGGGCTGCTCAAGACCTTCGTCAAGCAGACCGACCACATCAAGGGCGTCCGCCAGATCACCAGCGACGACTTCTGCACCTTCCAGATGGTGCTGGAGGGCGGGGTGTGCTGCACCGTCACGCTCAACTTCAACGTGCCCGGCGAGTTCAAGCAGGACGTGACGGTGGTGGGCTCGGCCGGGCGCCTGCTGGCCGTGGGCACCGACCTGTACGGGCAGCGCAACAGCGCCCCGGAGCAGGAGCTGCTGGTGCAGGACGCCACGCCCGTGAGCAACTCCCTGCTGCCCGAGAAGGCCTTCAGCGACATCCCCTCGCCCTACCTGCGCGGCACCATCAAGATGATGCAGGCGGTGCGCCAGGCCTTCCAGGACCAGGACGACCGGCGCACGTGGGACGGGCGGCCCCTCACCATGGCCGCCACCTTCGACGACTGCCTGTACGCCCTGTGCGTGGTGGACACCATCAAGAGGTCCAGCCAGACGGGCGAGTGGCAGAACATCGCCATCATGACGGAGGAGCCCGAGCTGAGCCCCGCCTACCTGATCAGCGAGGCCATGCGCCGCAGCAGGATGTCCCTGTACTGTTAGCGTGGACTGGGGACCTAGGGGACTTGGGCCTTCTGCGGGGGGCCCGCAGAGCGTGAAAGACACAGGGGAGAGGGTGGCCACGGGAGTGTGGGGGTGGGGGAGGTGGCGGAGCAGTGTGAATAAATGGCATCTGGGAAGGCAACCAGACTGTTGGTGGGCTGAGCCCACAGCTTGGGAGTGTCAGGAGGGAGGGCCTGCCGTTCCCCACGTCATCGCTGTGGGGTGTCTGCGTAGGACGGAGGGGCTTTAGCTGCCTCTGCTGCCCTTTACTGTGAGAAGCAAGGAGGGGTTGCTTCCCTCCCTACCGCAGCCACCCCACACGCCTCGGCCTTCTTTGCAAGCCAAGTGGTCCTTCAGGGTCAAGGCATGTTATCAGATGGCAAAGTCAGTGTGAGCCAGGCTGCCTGGACACGCACTGCTGGCAGAAGAAGGCACCTCTTCACAGGTCCACATAAGCCTGTTGGGCTGGGGAGGCCCTGGGAAGGGTCTGGGGTGGGCAGGTAAGAAAGTTCAAATTCCAGGAAGCCACTTTTTATTCTACTTAAAAGTGTCTGAAGGAAAAAGTGTTTAGTAATAAAGTGTACAGCTTTTGAGGGTGGGTCTTACTCATAGGAAGCACTGAGGGTGTGCCTTCCTGCTTGGTTCGCCCCTCACCTGGTGGGGACAGGGTCAGGAATAGAGCAGAAAGCAGGGCTCCCGCCAGCCAGGAGGAGAGAGCACGTGCTGCATTGAAACAGGTGAGGCAGACAATAAAACATCACTTTTAGCTTGTCAACAATTTACAAGCTGCAAGGAGTCACGTTACTATAACACTTTCCAGCGAGGGTGGAGTAGCGTGTAAGGATTCCTTACTGAAGCGTTGGGGTGGCCTGTCACACGGCTCTCTAGGCAGCACCAGAAAGCACAAAGTGTGAGTTTGACCGTAAGCTCAAATGCTGCCCCCACAGACTGGGGACAGCTGTGTGCCTCCGTGTGGCAGCGTGAATTCCCAAACAGGAGGCGAAATGAGCCTAGTCTAGGAGATGTTTTGCGCCTCAATACATATCTCTCCTACCAAGCTGGGGAAGGGCTTTTAGGAGATTCACCCAGCTTTGTAGATGTAAAAGGGAAGCTTTAGTTCCACTCAGATAGAATCCTCTTTCCTTAAAAAAAAAAAAAAAAAGGTCACCTTAGTGTTGACCTTTGCTTTCAGGATTCTGACACCTGAAAATTTTTGCATAGGTATTAAAAGGACATCATGGAACATAATTTTTTCAGTGTTTCTAAAATGGGGGTTTAGAGCCCAGTGAGGGGCTTGCTTAGGGTCGAGAAGGCTAATATTGGAAAAAACATATCCTTCTACTTGGTCTTGGTCTCCTGTCTCTCTTGTCTTTTCACGCTCTGCGTACAGAGCTTCATTAGAGGCGGCAAAACTGCAGGCTTGGAGCACGCAGTACCAAAAGGGCAGAGTCTCACACACACACACGCAGATTTGTGAGTGCTTGCTATCATCAAATGTCTCTGAAATCATTCTTAAAACTTCAGATCTGGTCTTGAAAGAAAGACCAAGTCAAGTACATTTTGAAAATGAGGAATTGTCCTTTTGTTCCCTTTTCTTAATCTTTCACCCCACGTAAGACATCTGTTGAGGCTGGAGGTGGAGACCATTCCTTGGTAAGTCTCCATAGCCTTTGTGCACAGGCTGGCTGAAGTCAAACAGGTGTCCTTGGCATGCAACTGGGGTTTAGACTTCTTTCCTGGCAACTGGCAGGAGAACTAGAAGGGAACTTACGAGGCCTGGAGTCCACCCTCCAGCCTCTGAGTAGGCAAAATCTGAGAACTGACAGTCCAATCAGTCACATCCCCCATGCTCCTCCCTAGGGTCAATGCTTCAAAGCCCAGGCTACACGTAGGTGCAAGTTGTGGGTGTGTCCAGACACCAGAGAATGTTGGTCATTTCCTAGCACAGAGGAGTAAGTATTGCTTTTCCTGGAAAAATCACCCTACATCCTGCGGCCTTGGTACAACACGGTAGGGTTGGTTAACTGCAACTCTCCGTGGTTCATTGTGGTCCCTGATCTGCTGACTCTTCCTGATCATTCCAGGGTTTGCAGCTGTCAGTTCAAAACTGGAGATTTGCTAGAACAGAAGTCTTCCAATGATACTTGAGGCAGAGGGCCATGTTGTGGACTGTTTTGGTTCCTGTTCTACTAAATTGCTCTCTGGGAAAGTATTAATAATTCTTGTGGAAACTGAGTGAAAGAATTTTTTTTTTTTTCTATCTAGCCTGAAAGGCAGTGATTGAGAATGATGGGGAAGAAAACTAGACGACTCATTTGGTCTCATTTTTCTAAGTTGTTTACAATCCAACAGGGATATTCTTGGGGTTTCAATCTTATGTTTCTGTACTTAACTATAATTCTTGGGAGATCTCCCCCACCAAAGTTCTCTGAGCTCTGTGATAAATATTTAGTATCTGAAACATTCTCATTCAAGGCTGGGAAATATAGAAAGAATATATATTCTTTAAAAGAAGCATGAAAAAATATTTTGTTAAGTGTATTCAAATGGTATTAATATCTACTGAAATGCATGTAGTAGGTAGATGAAGGAATGAGAGAAATAAAAGACCTAGATAGATAGCTAATTTTTTTAACTATAAAATTACAGCAAATGGGTTTGAGATACTGCTTTAGTGCTCTCTTTGCCCTACCCTGTCACATGCAAAGACTTGAGTGGGAGCAGCAATGTGACGCTAAAATCTCAAGCTTTCAGCAACACTCTGTAAAAAGACCTTGTTTCAGCCCAGCACCCCCAGTTGTACCCTAGGGGTCTGTGTGCCATCAACTGACTTCGGTCTAGGACTAAGCCCCAGCAATAATCTAGCCCCTTTCTGCTTCATTTACTGTGTTTCCAGGGCCTGACGTAACAGAAGACTTTAGGTCTTCACACTCAGTCCCCCCTTGGTGGTTTTGTTCCCATCCTTGTGTGGATGCCGCTAGTTGCCTCTGCAGATGGCCTAAATTCCAAATTCAGAGAGAGGGTGTAGATCAGGGTTCTTCCTTGGGATCCACAGGTAATGCCATGGGCTTATTTGGAAAGTTTGGAATCATGGGCTTATTTGGAAATGCCATGGGCTTATTTGGAAAGTTTGGAATCATTCTTCTGGAAAGAATCCGTGACCACTGTCAGCCTCTCCAGCACTTCTCCTCTCAATGGGAGAATGCACTGCAGGGTACCTCAGCTCCACCTTAGCCTACCTGGCAGCAAACACCACTGTGTCAGGTGTGTCTGGACTCTCTAGGGGCAGTCTTGGCCAACTCTACGACTTGTCCACTATGTGCAGAGTATTTTAAGCAGATTATCTCATTCAATTCATAAAAACAACCCTATAGTATTGGATATTGTTATTCCCTTTTTGCACATGAGAAAATGGAGGCTCTAAGAGGGAAAGTAACTTGCCCAAAATCACACAACTGTTAAGTAGAAGTGGCATCACTGAAATCCAGAACTTTCTTCTCTTCCAAACCACGCTGCCTCCCAAGAAGAAAAATTCATGCACCTGCTGTTCTTGCCAGGCAGGAGAGCTGCCTTATCAAATTCTGTAGGGGGTCTGCTCTCACCCCCGGGAAGCAACTGTGACAAGAGTTGAG
>CAUYSK010124069.1:0-21390 GCA_963575035.1 Avahi laniger | reverse complement strand
TCAAGCAATCCTACTGCCTCAGCCTCCCAAGTAGCTGGGACTACAGGCATGTGCCACCATGCCCGGCTAATTTTTTTCTATATATTTTTAGTTGTCCAATTAATTTCTTTCTATTTTTGGTAGAGACGGGGTCTCACTCTTGCTCAGGCTGGTCTCGAACTCCTGAGGTCGAACGATCCGCCCGCCTCGGCCTCCCAGAGTGCTAGGATTACAGGCGTGAGCCACCACGCCCGGCCTCATCCTATATTTTTAAACATAAATTATTTGACCTCCTACCACAGTCAAGTCTTTTAATAGAACAGACTTCTAATTACAACCATTATCGTCAATTGATTTTTAATAAAATGAACATATTTTTAAATAAAATCATTAACATGCATCCATGATTTTTAAAAAATCAAATGATGCACAAACATATATATGAAAGTCATTCTTTTCTGATTAAATATAACAAATGTACCAAGTATTTCATCAACTTCCTACCACAACCACAATCACTTTTTCCTTTCAGAGATATTTGATGAAGAAAATATATGTATATGTATGTGCATATGGACAATTTTGGATTATGTTACGTGGCTGTTAAACAATTTCAATTTTTTGCCTGATCTTGAAACATAAATTCAGTTATTAATAACTCTAGTATGCAGCCGTAAGTAAATATATATATAAATATTCATTACATCCTTTAAAATGATAGGATAAAAAGCCTCAGTAGAGACATGGAGAAGTGAATATAGCATATGTTAAGGTCAGAAAGCAATACAAATTTTATAACTCAATGTAAGCAGTAATATAAAGCATATGCTTATTTGAAATGACTGGAAAAGAAACTCAAAAATGTTAATATCCTTTGTACCTTTGTAGTAAAGTTTATGAAAATTTTTTCCTCCTCTCCCACCCAAAATCATCCCCAAACTCTTCAAAGTATTTTCAAAATGTTCAAAGTGTTCCTCTATTTAAAGTAAATATTTGAATAATGCAAGCTAAAATAATATATAAGAATTCATTTTTTCTTATTATAAACCAAAAGATTATAGCAGAATCTCTATAAAATTAAGTTTGTGGTTTGTAATGTTTTATTTTTCTTGTTATACATCCCCAAAGACAAGATTCAGAATCTCTTTTAGCATCGAAAATGTAATTAATCTGGAGATGTGGTGTAAAATCTTTTCTAAAGGATACTATTATCTTTTCATAGACAAACCATTAGATTTACAAAGGAAAAAAAACAAGTATGTGGGAATTTTTCCGAAGCACTGTTGTTTCCTTCTAACCATTTTGTTTTATATCTAGCCTAGTAAGAACAAGCTGATAAACCTTTCTAGAGTAGTTAAGTGTAAAATTACAAAGCTGCCAATGCATTCATAAGTTTTGCTGTCTCAGAAAAAGATTTAAAAAATGTTTGTATTATCTTAAGCTACAAAAATAGCTTAAAGGAAAAAAATACATATACGATTTTGCCAAGTTTTAAGAAACTTTAACTACCAAATATGTCCCACACTCTCACCCTTAAATTTACATCCAGAACTGTATTTTGGACCTTTGCTTATATGCATTCTCTGTAATTTTTCATGACTATATATTCTGACCTTTAAATGTGAAGCTCTATGCTACATACATAGTTCTATGCCATAATTTTGTGGCCACTACAAAATTAACTTTAGTATGTTCATATTTGCCCACATACTTACATTATACTTCATAATTAATCCTAAGGATTCATCACTCCACACATTTTTTATTGGAATAATTAGTTATGAGTGAGAATTATGGTCATGTATGGAATGTCTCTTAGTCTCAAGTTACATATTGGGGAAAGAAAGCAAACAAATTATCCATTTTAAGAAGGATTTTTTACTGTCACCTTTTGTTTTAATATTCCTTCAGTGTGGCACAATTTGCTACTCAGAGCAGAGACTTTGAAATCATTATGAATGCAAGCAAAGTTTTAATAGGTTTTGCTGCATGCTATGTATTTAGCATTCATTGCATTTTGTGTTTTTCCCTCAAATGCCAAGGTACAAAATAAAGTAACATCACAGAATAATGGAAATAAAACATCCATTTTGCTTCAAGATTCATTTTGTATTGACGTTAATAACATGAGAGAATGTTTAATTTGGAGAAGAGTAAGCAATTCATCTAAGGGGCCAGCAAAGGTTCAGATACTTGAGGAGAGAAGGCAGTAAGATTCAGAGGCAAGTGAAAACAAAAAGGTGACTAGCAGGGAAAATAGATTGCTTAGGAGGCCTTTGGAGAATATGCAAATGAAGGACACATTAAGAGTTCCCATTTTACAACCTTTATTGCCACAGTTGAAGGCCTTGTTTATTGTCAAAGGAAAAGGGAAAGGAAAGAATTTTAAAAATCATTAATCAAAACAAAATTTTTTTTTTATTCCTTAAAAATAAACAAGTATCCCAATCTTTCAAGACACATGAAAGAAGGTGTCTTAAGCCCATTACCAAGTATTGGTGTTCTCTGCACTGAGTGCCTATTTTATGACAAATTTGAAATAGAAGTTGAGGATACCATAGAAAAAGACTACGATTTCTTTTTTAAAAAATCAATAGCTTTTAAAATCCTAAACACTCTCACTGCTGAGATTAATAAAGACCAAGAATCCATTCTGAACACACACAATGACTTCTATTACAAAAGGAAAAATGAAAACGCTGCTATTACTGACACAGTCAATAGATCCTACCTCAGTGTATACTGTACTTTCTATATTTTTGATTTAAATGCATATAGTTCCAGGGATGGGAGCATGACCAGCATTCAATTGCTTCAGAGCATAAAGGAAGACGTGAAAGTTTTTCCCATAAATAAACATATAACCTGTCTTGGGTATCATTTGCTTAAAATATTTTCCCTGGAAACTTATCTAGCCATTCTCAGTATGCGGTTCTTCCTCTAGACTGCTCTTTATTACTGCTTTCCTTCTCTCATCTACAACTTGAGCGGAATATCATGAAGTTGTGGTCTCTGCCTCAGATTTAAGGACATATAGCCCAAAGTCCACAAAAAACACCAGCCTTGTTCGAATATAAGAGAGGATACAAAAAAGTTCATGTTCACACTTTCATAAGCTTAAAGGACTTTTCCTAGTACCTGAAAATATTTTTTATTCTTTGTGTTTATAAGCTTCTGGGCCAAAAATGACCTCTACTTAAAAAAATTAAAAAAGAGTTAATATATATTCATTTCGAAGATCTTTCAGCAGAACTTTTATTCTTATGAAGGGTGAGGCTACCAATAAATCATTCAAGAGAGCTCTGCAGTATTCATGTGGAGTGTCTGCAGATCCATTTAGTCCAATTAAGTTCAAAAAGTAATTCCCTCACTGATAGGCATCCAGAATTTCTATGGCAAATTCACAAATGCATTCAGCGGGCAAAATAAGCTCTACAATGTTTGCTTTGGAGACTGCGTAAACAGACTATTTTTTATTTCAAGATATTATTTGGCATACCCAGGATTTTATGGTGGTACATCACTATATCTAAATTTATCATTATTTTCCTTAACCCATTAACTCTCTATTTGCCAAAAAGCAGTTTAATAAATAAATATTTGGTTTTCATTAAGAATCTGCTGCCATTTGTCTCACAACATAGAGATCACTTGATTCGTTAATTTTTGAAGGGAGAAATGAAGAAATAAATTTTCCTTATATATAAAGCGGACTGTAAAATAGAGAAATCTACCCAGAGACACTACCTGCTGTAAAGAAGAGCATGTGTTTCTGCCTGTAATCACCTTATGCATGTGAACCAGCAAAATACTCTAT
Organism: Avahi laniger; assembly: GCA_963575035.1. Lineage (NCBI taxonomy): Eukaryota > Metazoa > Chordata > Mammalia > Primates > Indriidae > Avahi > Avahi laniger. The sequence goes on along the minus strand of CAUYSK010124069.1, from coordinate 17,594 downwards.
CTACCAAAAATTTTGTTGAAATTTTAAGTAGAAAAAAGGACAGAAATAGAGACTAAGAAAGGAATTGCTTATTGCTCTACAAAGTCCCACAAAGATATTTCAGGGAAAAAGAACACTTGGACCAATTCATACAGAGTGAGAGAGTTGGTCGTTTGGGAACCAAGCTAAAAGGAATTCTCTGTAACCAAACCAGTATAACTTGGGTAGAATATAGGGGCACATAAGGATAAAAAAAACCCAAGAGAAATGGCAATATTTGTACATGATGCATGGTAGTATTGAAGAGAACAAAGATTTTTTCAGAATGTAACAGCAACCTTCCCGAAAGCCCAGAAATCATTTAGTCCCTTGCTATTCAAGTATGGTCCCCAGACCAGCAGTATGGGCTCCATCAGAGAACTTATTAGAAATGCCAAAGTCAGGCTTCATTTTGGCCCATTCGGGTCATTTTTATTGATTCCAAAGTTAGATCACTAATGTTTAGTTTTCAAAGATACTTGCTACCCACACTGGATTTTCACAATTGTAAATAACATTGTGACATTGATGCATTGCTAGACCATCAGCTGTTGTAGCCTGAGGAAGTACAGTGCTGAGGCTATGAGGTAGAATTTCTCTTCTAGACAGCTCTGACCTGCTGAAAGCAATGATTGATTTTAGATGACCTGGTGCCTGAAGGAAATTAACTTGAAGTTGTGAAGCCAAGATAAAATTTGAGGTGATCTCTAATCAATCTGACAAATGGATGTTTCAAGGGCTTCAACACTGGTAATCTCTAGTTAAATCCTTTAAAACAGCTGTTTGTTTTTATAGCTATTTTGATTACCAGGTGGCTTCTATGTTTATTCAAAAATTAAAGAATGTATTCTCCTCTGTAAATGTTTAAAATTTTACTTTAGGTGATTTATGCTGACTTTCACCTGATGAAAAGACATGCCTTTCAATTACTTAAAAGAAAAAGTCAAATTAATAATAGGCTTGCCTTCAAACTTTGCCTATTGCACAAATACTTTCTTTAGCTAGTATACTATTAATATAATATCTAGCCAGGGACCATGCTAGAACCAAAATGGCTCCAAAGACTATTGTTTGATCATTCACAGTGCTTTCTTCTTTAAAACTAACCATGAGGTCACGTGGTTATAACGATTTTCAATCTAGAAACATTATCCTTTTTTGTTTCAGCTCTTTTTTTACTGTTTATTTATTTATTATTATTATTTTTCTATTTCAGCATATTATGGGGGTACCAATATTTAGGTTACATATATTGCCTTTGCTGCATCTGAGTCAGATTCAAGCATGTCCATCACCCAGACGGTGCACACCACACCCATTAGATGTGAATATAGCCATCCCCTCCACCCCCCTCTCACCTGCCCGACACCCAGTGAATGTTCCTACTATATATGCACATAAGTGTTGATCAGTTAATACCAATTTGATGGTGAGTACATGTCGTGCTTGCTTTTCTGTTCTTGTGATACTTCGCTTAGTAGAATGGGCTCCAGCTCTATCCAGGATAATACAAGAAGTGCTAGATCACTATTGCTTTTGTGGCTGAGTAGAACTCTATGGTATACATATACCACATTTATTAATCCACTCATGTATTGATGGGCACTTGGGCTGTTTCCATATCTTTGTAATTGTGAATTGTGCTGCTATAAACATTCTAGTGCAGATGTCATTTTTATACAATGTCTTTTGTTCTTTTGGGAAGATGCCAGTAATGGGATTGTTGGATCAAATGGTAGTTCTACTTGTAGCTCTTTGAGATATCTCCATATTGCTTTCCACAGAGGTTGCATTAGTTTGCAGTACCACCATCAGTGCATGAGTGTTCCTATCTCTCTGTATCCACACCAACACTTTTTGTTTTGGGACTTTTTGATAAAAGCCGTTCTCACTGGAGTTAAGTGATACCTCATTGTGGTTTTGATTTGCATTTCCCTGATGATTAGAGATGTTGAGCATTTTTTCATATATTTGTTGGCCATTCATCTATCTTCTTTTCAAAAGTTTCTGTTCATGTCCTTTGCCCACTTTTTGATAGGGTTGTTTGATTTTTTTTCTTGCTGATTTTCCTGAATTCTTTGTAGATTCTAGTTATCAGCCCTTTATCAGATGTGTAGCATGCAAATATTTTCTCCCATTCTGTAGATTGTCCATTGCTCTCATGACAGTTTCCTTGCCTGTGCAGGAGCTTTTTAATTTGATCAGATCCCATTTATTTATTTTTGTTGTTGCTCTGATTGCCTTTAGGGTCTTCTTCATAAATTCTTTCCTTATATCTGTAAGAGTTTTTCCAACATTTTCTTCTAGAATTCATATAGTTTCATGCGTCAAATGTAAGTCTGTCATCCACTGTGAGTTGAATTTTGTGAGAAGTGAGAGGTATGGATCCTGTTTCAGGCTTCTACATGTGGCTATCCAGTTTTCCCAGCACCATTTATTAAATAAGGATTCTTTTCCCCAGTGTATGTTTTTGTCTGCTTTGTCAAAGATTAGGTGGCTCTATGTGGATGGTTTTATATCTGGGTTCTCAGTGCTGTTCCGTTGGTTTATGTCTCTGTTCTTGTGCCAGTACCATGCTGTTTTAGTTACTATAGCCTTGTAGTATAGTTTGAAGTTCAGTAAATTTTTTTTTTTTTTTTTAAGTCTGGTAAATTGATGCCTCTCAATTCTTTCTTTTTGCTTAAGATTGCTTTTGCTATACCACATCTTCTCTGGCTTCATACGAAGCAAAGAATTATTTTTTTTAGACATGTAAAAATGATGTTGGTATTTTAATAAGGATTACATTGAATCTGTAGATCACTTTGAGTAGTACAAACATTTTATCAATGTTGATTTTGCTGACCCATGAACATGGTATGGTGTTCCACTTGTTTATGTTCTCTGCTTTTTCCTTCCTTAATGTTTTATAATTCTGCACATAGAGGTCTTTCACCTCCTTAGTTAAATATATTCTGAAGTATTTATTTTTTTGTTGCTATTGTGAAGGATATTGAGTCTTTGATTTCGTTCTCATCCAGCCTCCTAGCCTCAATCAGGAAGAAATAGAATTCCTAAACAGACCAATATCAAGTACCAAAATTGAAGCAGCAATAAAAAATATTTCTAAAAAGAAATGTCCCAGACCAGATGGTTTCACACCAGAATTTTACCAGACCTACAAAGAACTGGTGCCTATCCCACAGATATTATTCCACAACATCGAGAAGGAAGGAATCCATCCCAGCACATTTTATGAAGCCAACATCATCCTGATACCAAAACCAGGAAAGGACTCAACAAAAAAAAGAAAATGTAGACCAATATCTCTTATGAATATAGATGTAAAAATTCTCAACAAAATCCTAGCAAACCAAATTCAGGCGCTTATCAAAAAAATAATCCATCATAAACAAGTGGGCTTCATCCCAGAGATGCAGGGATGATTCAACATATGCAAATCTATAAATGTAATTCAACACATAAATAGAAGTAAAATTAAAGACCGTATGATCTTCCCAGTAGACACAGAAAAAGCATTTGCCAAAATTCATCCCCCTTTATGATAAGAACGCTTAGCAAAATAGGCATAGATAGGACTTACCTAAAAATGATACAAGCCATCTATGACAAACTCACCGCCAATATCATACTGAAAGGAGAAAAATTGAAAGCATTTCCTCTTAGAACTGGAACCAGACAAGGTTGCCTCTATCAGCATTTCTATTCAACATAGTGCTGGAAGTCCTCGCCAGAGCAATCAGACAAGAGAAGGAAATCAAGCATCCAAATGGGGCCAAAGAGGTCAAAATATCGCTCTTTGCTAACGATATGATCTTATATCTAGAAAACCCCAAAGATTCTTCAATGAGACTACTAGAATTGATAAATTCAGCAAAGTCAGGTTACAAAATCAGTGTACACATATCAGTATCATTCCTAGAAAAATTATTCTTTAACATATCTCAAGGAATCATTTGCTTTTCTTCTTGGGAACCAAAATACATATTTGTGACACTGTTTGTGGTTTTATAAAATTAAGACTTTTGTTTTATTTTATGTATCTTATTTTCACATTAAATACATTATAAAACCTTACAAAGCCTACCTAATTAAAGTTAAATTTATGAATATGTCTAAAAAGTAATTCTAATTCATTAAATACTAATTAATCGTTTCTCTGCCTCTTCCTGCTGTCTAGGCTTTAATAATTTCACTACTATTATAAGCTTCCCTAGACAGGGCCAAGTCCCAAAGTGAAGACCAAACAAATCAATTAAGTCTATTCTAAGAGCACTGTACTAAAAAAGTCCTGGAATAAATAATTAAAAAATAAATTTCTGACCATTTCTCAGCTTATAAATCTCTCAACATAAAAAAGAACAGACAAATACATCTACATTTCAATTACAAATAAAACTGTAGAGAATATAAGTGTTTATGAAGAGAGACATAGAGTACTATGGTTTACTCAAAGCATGCCTCAGATGCCTAACACCCACATAAACATGTGATATAAAATGGAGTTGTTCTGAGAAGGCACCAGAAACAGGTGACTCTTTAGAGCTTATGAGACAGTATTGAACTTCTGAATAGAAAGCAGAAACTATGAACTGGGGAGAGACTCATGAGAGAAACCAGAAAGAAAAGGACATGTGGAGAAAAATATGCAAGTCTGATAGAAAAGAGGCAGAATAATTTCGCAAAAAATGAAGCCAAGTACCATACGTATAGACATATAAGATTTGGTATCATTTTAGCAATATGAGAGAAAATTTTGTGGAAAGTGAAATGATGATTTTGGTACATCAATAGATATCACTTATCCCTATGTACTCTAATAATTGTGTTTACTTCCTATTAAAAACTTAATTGTCACAATAAGTTGCCATTTGGTAATTTAGAAAAACAAAATGAAAGTGATACCAATGACAGAATTCTGTTTTACATTTCTGAGACAAATCAAAGAATGATAATAACATTTCTCTTATTTTTCTCTTATTTTTCTCTTATTTTTTTTTTTTTCACTTCAGAGGGGAAAGTGGGTCTCTGAAGCCCACTTCCGTTGCCACATAAGCAATTTGATGCATGGCAATCATGGTCACCTCATGAAGTTATATAGTGAGTCCATTCCTGGTGTCCCTAAAGAGAATATGAACACTCAACTTAATGGTTATTCAAAAGTTATGGACAATTGCCGATTCAAATGTGGACCATGGATTCTAACTTCAAATCTGTTCTCTATCTCCCTTCCCATCAATCTTTAATCCATCAAATCTTTAAGTTTTGTAAGCCATTATCAAGATGAACTGGATCCACACCAGACTTTCAGAAGGGAGCAGCCCCATAGCTCATTGTCATTCCCCTGAGCTAGGCAGTCCCAGGGGCCATACCTAACAGTGAATGCAAAGAATAAATCAAACTCTGAGATGGCTTTAAAAAGCTTGGTTTTCTTATGAAAATGAAGCTTTAACCTTGCCTGGCTCGTCAGGGATCTAAAGAAATACAATCTTCCATTTATTTGCATTAGCCAGAAAGGCATTGTGCCAACTCAGGGCCTTATTTTCAGCAAACACAATTTTCTAGGAGAGAAGGAAAAGGAAGAATTGAGATATCTATCTGAAGTAAATTTAACCAGATACAAGGATCCTGTTATGGCTAAATAAGAGCAAGCAATAAAGATACATGTTTTCAGAATAGTGTTTTCTTTACTAAGATCCCACACAGCCTGTTAGAAGATGAGGGTATTTCAGAAGCATACAGCTTTCAGCTAAGCAGCTGCAGTATGTATCCAAGCTGTATGTGAGATACCAGTTAGTGGAAGGCAGTAAAGGCTTATATCAGTATACTTAAGAAAACAAGTGAAGTCAGAGTTTGTCTCTCTGAAGCAAACTGATTAATAGTTACACAGAAACTCATCAATAATGCTAATGCCTAGCAATAGGTTAATGCTACACATTAGCCTATTTGATATTAATGAAATAACAAAAAAACATTTATTTAAGTTGTGAGTTTGATTATGTGATTGCCTCTTTCCTGATTTTGACCTTATAATTAAATTGTTCACACTTTAGATATTTTATTCTGCTGGTTGGTATACATTTAATATTTAGACAATCCTTTCAGCCAATGTCAGTATAATTTAGTTAATAGTCACTATTATTAGTGACTATTAATTTAAGGAAAGATTGAGCCTCTTTCCTTCTTTTCACCTCCAACATATACCCATTCTAAAGTGTTTCATAAATATTTTTTCTCCTTAATGGTCTCTCTTCCATATAATCTCATATATCTAATGAAGAAAATGCAATAAAATTTGGTATTATGATTTGAGAATTTAAGTAAGGAAATTCTACTTTTCATTGAAATTAATTTGAGGAAATTTGTCTTTATTATAGGAATCTACACATCTGAACATAATTCAAGAAAGTAAAAATCTATACCCTAGTGTTCTGAATCCTATAGACTAGACTCAAAGAAGCAATGACCTTAATCCAAAATTGGGGAGTAACAAGATTGGTTTATATGCTTTCTTAAACTTTTTAGTTAATTTATATTTTATTGATGTGCCATTTGATTATCTAAAAAGCAATTTATAAATTATGTTCTCAAAATAGCATAGTGTAGAAGCATAAGTAAAAAAGATAGTTTCTACTATTTGCTTTCCATTTAACACGTTTGTACATTTATATTTTGAAGACTCGTTATCTCTTTTAGAGACTTGTAGCTGCACCAGAAAGTTACCATCTTGCAGCTTGGTAGAATCTAGTATGGCAGTGGCTCAGGTCCTTCTGTATTGCTTTGCCTTTAGTTTTCCCATACGTGAAATGGGGCTTACTGTTACCATCATTTTCCATTAAGATTTAATAAGTATACACTAGGTTTCATTTTGGTTGGACTCACATTTGAAGGTTATAGTTTATATTAATCCACAATAAATTTCTGTGAGAAATTCTCCTGAAAGTTTTCATTGTGAAGCATAATTGTCTCATAGAATAAATATAGGATTCTAGGAATATCGGGGCTTTACTTTTCTACTAGTTAAAGGTGCTAGGCAATTTTCTTCTTGCTGAGCCTGAATTTTCTCTTTAATAAAATAAAAATAATTATAACATCTATCTTGCTAGGTTGTGGTAAGAAATAAATGGATATATAAAGAGCTTTTTATAAATTGTGTACAAAATATCAATGGACATTGCTATTGTGAGTTTTATTTTGTATTTTAAATAGCAAACTTGAAATTCTATATTCACATTAGAACCAGCAAATCTTAAAACTATGCATTTCTTATTAGGTATTCTTTCTAAACTCATGATTTTCCATTTTTCAACCACAACAAAAATTCATGTTGACTTAGCCCTCCCTGTGTCACAGGCACAGACTTCCTTGTCTGACGAAAAATTACTCCTGCATTTTCTTTAATAAACCCCTCCTCTGTATCATTTTACCAAGATGCTTTAAAATGAGAAAAAGAGTGATATCAGTTAAAGGGAAATCAGAAAAAAAAATGTTATCTTTTCAAAGGAATTCTTTGTTATTAGTAAATGTCACTCCTATTTTTGGTCACTGGACAAAACTGGCTTCTTCTTTGACACATACTTGACATCTCCATTTTGATGGAGTTTACCACTGAAAACTTAACATGCCTACCAATTTCATCTCACACCACTGTTTCGAATAGTTAAAATAAACAAATTCTTATGGGCCCCAGGATTATCATGTATGTTATTCCTTTTGCCTAAAATAATCTTTGAATGTTCAGTTCCTTCTCACCTTTTGGGTCTCAGGTTAGATGGCACCTCATCTGAGAGAATGTCCATGACTACCTGATCTAAAATATATCCTATTTTTCCCTTTCCTTTTCCTTCATCATATTTTGCAATTTTATACACACACACACACACACACACACACATTTGTGTGCATATATATATATATATATATTTATATATAACCTGCTTATTTGTTGTTTGCCTCCTCCAGTTTACTGTAAACTCCATGAGAGAGGGTTACCATGTCTGTTTTGTTCATCTCCGTGTATCTGACAGACCGTCTAATGCATAGAAGGAACTCAATAAATGCCTATTAAATAAATTAATAAATTAGTAAAAGGAACAGAGACAATATCACTTGAAGTAATTTTGGAAGAATGAAATTTGTTCAGAGCACCATCTCAGAAAATTGCATGGGATGGTTTTAATTGCTGGATGAACATCTTGCGGATCTCTTGCTAACATTTGAAGCTCACCATGCTTTAAGCTCATTACTATTTCTCTCCTCTCTGTGCTTCCCACCATGCCTGCCTCATCCTTATGCTCTACCTATCTCCTATGATGACTCCATCTATCTTGTAGTCTAAGAATAATTTTTGGGATCATATTTAGATCCTTCATTTTATTCATTCTATACATTCAGATTTCTTCCTCTGAAAGTCTCTTTTTTTCATTCTTATTTCATATTTACTTGTTCTTACTTGAAAATCTGTATTCCCTTCTCACGAGTCTCATGTCTCCAGAGTTTGTCCATTCTTATATGCTTAGATCCCCTACTAAATGATAAAAATCTGAAAGACAGGGATTCTCTTAATTATCACAGTTCCTAACATGGTGGCACGTACACATGGTCAATTCTTGCTAAGTGCTTATTGACTTCTCTCAAGATTCAGTAGCTTCTTTATGTCTTTGTAGAGCCCAATCATAATTTGTAATAAAGATGATGCATTTGTAAGGATGCTTTTAAAATATCTTCAAACCCCTTGTCTCATAACTTAGCTTTAATTTGGTAGTCGTTCAAACATTATCTTTACAAAACATACAAAGCTTGATTCTTCTATCTCTTTCAGGTGGTCTGCCCTGAAGGTATCAACAATAGTATCTATTATTTATTCTTTAAGACTCTGTCCTTATGCTCTGTTAAATCTTGATAAATATTCTCCTCCTGTGATTCTAGAAGAAGCAAATTGCTTTTCCTGATCCCCATTCCTTGGCCTCATCCAAAAAAAGGAGCGTATTTCTACTAGAAAAGAGAAACCATGGGAAACCAATCACAAAAACTATAACTTTTAGCTTTTTTCACTTTATCAGCTTTTGAAAAGTAACGGACCTAATCAGTAGAAAGAGTCACAGGGATTAGGCTGATCAGAGAAGATTTGCCTGTAGCACCTAGCGAGTCCTCTTTGCTGGAGAATGGCCAGAGAGAGCTAATCAGGCATACAACCATCATATTAAATGTTCTGGGCACTTTCTTTGGGGCATTTATTTTTAAAAAGAGAGGATTTAGGACTGAATAAGCCCTTTCCTGCCTCAGTAACATTTCCATGATGTTTTTTTACAGCCATCGTGACTGACGTAAAATAATTTTAAGGGTCAATTGGCAGTGCCCAAAAAATAGACAAGTAGACCTTGAACCTGCTGAAGTTTAAAAAACAAAAAGTGCTTTATAAAAAATAAATACATGGACATGGAGTTGGATTTAGTTCAGGATAAAAAAATATAATTTTACTAACAAATAGGTAACCAATAAAAATCAAAATAAAGGCAGTCCTCATACATCATACAGATTACAGTCCCAGAAAGTCACTAATACCTACAATAAAGTATGATAAATAAGATGGTACACACATGATATGGGAGTCACTTTCTTGTGCGAAAGCTATTTTACTATAATTTTGTAGATGCTACTTTAAGTATCATATACAAAAAGTAAGTTTTCAAACATTTATAATAGCAGAATAGTTTTTCATATTACATTTTTAATGAGCAAAATGTACAAAATAGACAAAAATGGAGCTAATGTGATTAAAATATATGTGTGGATATAATATACAGTAATATATTATATAATATACATAATATATTATCTATAAACATACTGTTATGGGGAAGAATTATAATAGTAACCCTGCAAACTTGGTTGCCCATCTCCTATCTTCCATGGTGACTTCTGAGGTATCCTCCACACAACATGGGCTGATTCAATCAAGTACAAATACAACCTATATAGCAGTGTAAAACTTTCTAAAATGCATTTATCTTAAACAATATACATTATTTAATAGAACATTAATTCCCTGTATAATGCTATATCACTTATTTTTGCAGCAACAAATCAGAAACAAATATTTTCACAGGATTCATTGCATCAGAAAGGCTTTTTTTTTTGAGGAAATTTGACAAACAGTTTTGAAGAAAATGAGACTCAAGTGACTATTCTTGTTATAAATTTTCCTAGAAAGGCATGGTCACTAAAGATCAAGTGGTTTCTCTGCATTTGGGTTTAGAAATCCATTTCCCAGAATTTGGATTGGCAACATATTTATCTATCTGCTGTTCATCATAAGGGTTACAAAGAATATTATAGGTGTTATGACAGTGTTTAGTACCTTCACATTGATCCAAGGTCAGAATAGTCTGATGAATGGATAAACTAAATTATGCCAACAGATAGCACTCTTGCTAAATAAGTATGTGTGTAAATAAATTCTCTTTGGAACAAGGTGGCACTAGTTCTTTAGGCATCTGGTTTTAATTCAGTGACACCCCCAAATATTGATGAAAGAGCAGGAAAACAGATGGCATGGTTACCCAACCTTCTGTCCCTGAGAACCGCTGTCAAGAAAGTCAGTTCTCTTATCATTGCTCCTGCCCACCATCACATTCATTTGTCCACATTCTTTCTTTCTTTGATAACCCAGATACCCGTGTTAGAGTCAGCTAATCTGACAAATTAATATACAATGATTAATAAAGAGGTGTTTTCCCACAGAATAGCTGAATATGTAAGTGTCCTTCATTCTTACAGTGAGCGCATGCATTTAAGTATGACCTATAAGACAATGGCTTAATCAGGAGGAATGCTAGCTGGAATGGTATGTACCAAGGAGAGGCAATGGTAAGACATTATGAATATACCTGTACCGTCAGAATACAAAAGTAGTTAGAAGGTTAGTTTGAAAAGAAATGTTTTAAATGTACAAATCCCCAAATAAATACCTAGATCATTAAAATTGAACATTTGACTGAGAGGGGATATCTAGCAATGTTTTATAATATCTTCGAATAACATGTTATAACTTGTAATAGTGGAAAATCACCTGGTTACTTTTATGTTATTTAGTTTTATTAGAAGTGATCATTTTTGAAAAACCTTATTAAAACATATTATTCTGGTAGATACTTTCAATATTGCTCTTCTTAATTAAGAATCTTTGCTAAAATTTTGTAAAAATGTAATTGAATTTGTGGAAACCATGACAGTGGCATTTAGAAACTCCTTGAGACTTACAAAAGTGATCTCAGAAGGCAAGGCAACATATTTCTAGAGTTAACATCTGGGAACCAAATTTAAGTAAGTAAATAAAAAAATAAGTTTGTGTGTGTGTGTGTGATCATATGTGTCTATATGACCATGTGTGTCTGAAAATTTGTTTTTTTAACCAATGACTTGTGGCTTTTACCACTACTGAATAATTGAAGGGCTTCCATTTATCTACCCTGGGAATGATTTGAGAGTTAATAAGACAATGTATCTATGAGCTCCACTGTAGAAAGATGCTAGCTAAATATAAATGATTATAATTATCCAATTTTCTGAATGTTTTCTTAATAAGCAGATGGGAAATTTCTGTTCATGGCAAGGAATTTGAAAGACTTAATCACTTCACTTTTGTAACTATTCAAAATTTCAAGTATAGCTCTGCTTAGAACTCAAATCACTTTTAGAAATCATTCACATTTATTCCTAGGGGCAAAAATTAGTGAATGCACATTAATAACTTTGGACTGTCTACCTTCCAAACAGCCAACTGAAAACTTGGCAGTTGTTCAATTTATTTGATCAGCGTAGATTGTCAAAGGGAATATTCATGGCCCAAAAGGGAGCCTTTAAAATTATTTGGATTTAGATCTGCAAAGAATCGTTTTTATGTATTAATATAATGTGCATGAGTCATTTCTATCAAGTCTATGTTATAAACAGATAATTCTGCCAGTCACTCATTCAACCTTTTGAATAGTCAATCATTAAATCTAAAATTATTTCAATTGATATGAATGAAGGGCAAAATTACATAGTGTTTTGGAGTCAGTGGATCCAGCCGTGAATAAAAACATACTACACAATAGAAAAATCTCAGATTGAGTTTACAAAGAAAGTGGTTACAAAGAGTTACTGAAATAGCTTCTGGAGTTTCATAGAGAGATCAAGTCCTGAGGGAAATGGTCAAAGGTGTGGCACAGCCTCTAATTATTGACAAGGATACCCACTCATTATTACTCCAGCACCAGTTGCCCCTAATAAGCTGGCGATTCATTGTCAGTGAGTGAGCAGTGCATAGTTACCAGAATAACTGCCCACCATTTAACGAATGTAACTCTAAGCATGTGTTTTGATTAGCACTTTTATCAGTTAATCCTCCTGCAGTACCTTCTGTGCAGCATATCATTGAGGTAGTGTTAATATTCATCTGATAAAATGAAAGTATTTCTCCATAAATGTTGGACCACACCAAACACATTCACAGGAAAAATAAAAAGGGAAATTTACATACAAATCGCCTTCATAATATTGCTAATTTGTTGCTACTTGCAGTAAAGCTCTTAATGAGATTATCCAGGATTGAGCCTATTTCCATCGAGAGTTTGATTTGTCTCCCTGAACATTTTCACTTCATTTGTGTCTGTGTACTTATTATATTTGATTACCTATATTTCACATCTTGTAATTCACAGTTTTTACAAATGTGTAAAATTTGTTCTTACAATAAAAGGAAAAAAATTTAGAATAATTTTGTCCACAATCAAAAGTTTCTTACTGTAATACATATGTCTATGTGCATTTTCCTCTATACCTGCTTAGCAAATTGGTGAAGGATGGTGACAAGAGGGTCAGCGGAGAACATTTTTACCAAATTTAGGGAATGTGCTGCCTCAAATACTTTTTCAAGTGTGGTAGACAGTAAGAAAATATGTAGACATGAGATGTCTGGTAGTCAGCTTTCTGCAGTCCCATTGAGGAGTGATCTGCTAAAGAGAATAGAGAATAGCACTTCTCAGACTTCCATGTGCACCAAAACTGTCTGACAATCTTGTTAAAATTCAGATTCTGATTTAATTAATCCAGTTGTGAGGCCTGAGCATCTATTCAAACCTAATCCCACCAAAAGCTACTGGTCCACAAATCAATCACATTTTGAGTAGCAAGAGTATAGTCTGTTAAACTATTAACAGGTAAAATCACTTATGGGTTAAAGAACTGAATATAAAGTAAACAGTGTTGTAAACAAAGACCAAAAAGTGAGTAATGCTTTAAAAATACATAAGCCATAGAACATTTATTACATGGGAGCCGAGTTATACATGTTATACATTTATCAGGAATTTTAGCTTTGTTAACTTAAATAAGATTTCATTAAATGAATGAAAATGCCACAAAATTAAGATATTAACTAAGTAGGGCTCCCCGCTATGAAATTCTGATAGTCATATTAAAGATAAATTACTTTATTAAAACTGGACATTTCTGTTAAAACCAAAACAGTCCTTAAAAACAAGTGTATAAATCAAAAAGTGAATGTCCAAGGGAAAACAGCAGGAGTTATGAAACAGACATTTTAATCCCAGCTCTGCCATGAAATCGGCTTTATTTATTTGTAAATTGAAGATAATAAACACCTGGCTTGAATCTCATAAATATGTAGTGAGATCTGAATATGATAATTCGTATGAAACTATTTTGAAGTGATTTATAACTTATACCTAAGACATTTTTTAAATTGGAATATTATTTTCTGGTGTAGATACCATGCAAATGCTAATTCACGTTGTTTAAGTTTGTTTATGATCTCCAGGTGTTAAGATATGTGAGGGACAGGGTGGTCAATTTTAGTTGGTATGTACTTTTAAAAATGCCCTGGTTTCACCTGAAAATGTTTAGGTGTTCCCTTTGCACAGATTCCCTGTAAATGTGTGGTGACATTATTAGTCCTTATTGAAGGTTTTCCTTGGAGTTCTAAGGGTTTAATTAATGTTAGAAGTAAAAAGTTCAAAAGAATGCGCTAACGCAAAATAGACTCCCTTGTGAAAAGAAAACTTACTGTTAGTCAATTCTTATATCTCAAAGAGAGATAAACTGAAAACATCTGTAGAGTTAATTCTCTCAGGCAATGGACTTTTGTTCCAGAAGCTACAGTACTTGATATCTATGTATGGATGGGATGCAGTTCTGATGTGTTTTGCTGAGTCAGGGATTCCTTGTGGCAAATGTCACTATTGATGCATCATCTTTAAAGATGTGTCTTAGAACTTTGCCCTGACCCTTGGTAGCATGTAGACTCTTCCATGGAAATTTTATGAAAGTGTAATTTAGTTTATTCAGGTTTTACATGGATTGAATATGAGATTTGTATTTTTTTTCTCTTATTTCTTCTTAGTTTTTCTTTAGAGACAGGGTCTTACTCTGTTGTTTAGGCTGAAGTACAGTGGCCTCATCATATTGCACTGTAGCCTCCAACACCTGGGCTCATGTGATCCTCTTGGCTCAGCCTCCTGAGTACCTGGGACTATAGGTGCACAACACCATGCCCAGCTCATTTTTTAATAATTTTTTTGTAGAGATGAGGTCTTGTTATTCTGCCTAGGCTGGTCTCAAACTCCTGGCCTTAAGTGATCCTCCTGCCTCAGCCTGCCAAGGGTTGTGTTTCTTACTGAGCAAAATGTGGGACGAAAAATCTTCCTTAGATTTTTTCAGGGTTTTACTTGAAATGAAAACCCACAACATAATCTTTTGCTCTTATTTTTGTTTCTATTTTGTGATGCCAAAGACTCCAAACAACTAAGAAATCTTTCAACATGGCTCCACATTTTGCATGAATCAAAAATATTTATGATAAAGGAGTTTATTTTAATTTCAATTTTTCTATAATGTTCACCATGAAGTATAATGAGTTTCATTAATTAATTCATCATACTCGTACTGAACTCTGCTGGAAACATATTCTGAAAGTACGAGGCTAATCTTGTCTCTCTCGGTTTAAAGTCCTGCTATGCCTTTGCTTCCCAAGACATGTGAATGAAGTTAGGCCTCCCAGGTGTGACACATAGGACACACAGGGCTCCTCAGGATCTGGCTCTGCCTGCCTGATTTGTAACCCAGTTTCTCCCCCTCACCGCATCACTTCACACTCTGCCTTCCAGCCATATTAAATTCTAAACACGGTTCCCGCGATGGGCCATATTCTCCCAAGCTACCAAGCCTTTACATAACTGTGGTTTATCTCTAAAAAGCCACTTTGTTTTGTTTCTCCAAGTTCCCTTAATTTCAGTTAAGAAGTCTCTTTCTGCCTCCTGCTTTCTAAAATCTCCGTAAGAGGTAAGGAAGCGACTCTTCTAGATATCACCATTTTCCCCCAGTTTACTAGGTATGGTCCCAATTTATGTCTATTTTCTCAGCATTCCATTTGGTCAGTACCCTCTTTCTGTCACAAGATAACATATTGTCCTGGTTTGGGTAATATATTCCATCGCCATCTTCTAGAGGCTCCATATTCCCTTGTGCAGCAAGAAGCCAAGAGTATGACTGGGAGTCAGCCAGGTCCGATGTCAAAACCCATTTCTACCTCCTGTCAATGGTGTGACGTGGATATAGGCAGTTATTGAATTTTTTTGATCTCAATATCCTTATCTATAAAATTGGGACAATGGTATTTAAGCTGTGGTGGTTTGTGATTTTAAATTCAATAACACCTGTAAAGTGTATACCTTAGTACTTGGTGCATTTTAGGTTCTGTTAATAGATAAACTTAGACACATTAAGATTTTAAAGAGTTGATTTGAAACAGTGATTCATGATTCAGGCAATGTCAAATTATAAGCAGTTTAGGCTCCACAGAAGGGGCACCAGAGGAAAACTTTTATAAGGTGTTGAGGAATCAAGACAAAGAATATATTTGATTGGTTAAAGTGAAACAGTTTTATTTTACTTAAGTTTTATTTTTCTTAAGTTTTATTTTACTGTTTACATTGAGTTCGGTTTTGGTTTGCTTATGTCGGAACCCAAAGTGCTGAAGCCATCTCAGCCTAATGGCCTACCAATTAACTTTTTTAACAGCTCTCAATAAATTATAGCTTTTTAAAGTTTAAAAATTTTAGCACTGTGTTGTAATTGTATGTTACTTCTTGGACACAATGACAATGTTTTTTGTCTATTTTTCCTCAGGCCCGAGCCTAGTAGCTCCCACATTATAGATTTGTAATAATGTTTACCAAATGAATGAATGACTAAAAGAATGACTGACTAATTGAAAAAATAAATAAAGACATATTACTTACCCTCAAGAAAAGAACAGTACTTTTAATATAAGCTGTGCCTATGTCATAAGTGCCCTAATAAATAAAGAACAAAGGAAACAGTGAAGAAATTGCCCTTGTATCTACTGAGGGTATCAGGGAATATTAATCACCATATTTTCATTGTACAATAAGTATCTTAATAAATAATATATAATGTACTGTAAGTTTAATAAATGACAAAAAAGATTTCTAAAATTATATGCAAAGGGTCAAGGCTGGGCTCGGTGGCTCACACCTGTAATCCTAGCACTCTGGGAGGCCAAGGCAGGAGGATCGCTTGAGGTCAGGAGTTCAAGACCAGCCTGAGCAAGAACAAGACCTCATCTCTACATAGAACAGGAAAATTAGCCAGGCAGGGTGGTGGGTGCCTGTAGTCCCAGGTACTTGAAGAATGGGGGTAAACTGTGGCAAGAGGATCCCTTGAGCCCAGGAGTTTGAGGTTGCTGTGAGCTGATGATGCCACTGCACTCTAGCCCAGGAAACAGACCAAGATCCTGTCTCAATAAAAAAAAAAAAAAAAAGTTCAGACTTTCCACCCTCTAAAGAGGCCCTTGTGGTTGACATTCTTTTTTTTTTTTTATTTCAGCATTTTATGGGGATACAGATGTTTAGGTTACATATGTTGCCCTTGCCCCCCTTTCTCCCCCTAAGTCCAAGTTTCAAATATGTCCATCCTTTGGGTGGTGTGCATTGCACTCTTTGTGTATGCATATACCCGTCTCCTCTCCCTCCTCCCCCCTCCCCCCTGCCCAACATCCAATAGGTGTTATTCTTATATGTGCACTTATGTGCACTCGATCAGTTAATACCAATTTGATGGTGAGTACATGTGGTGCTTGTCTTTCCATTCTTGGGATACCTCACTTAGTAGAATGCGTTCCGGCTCTATCCAGGAGTATACAAGAGGTGCTATCTCACCATTGTTTCTTAAAGCTGAATAATACTCCTTGGTATACATATACCACATTTTATTAATCCACTCATGTATTGATGGACACTTGGGTTGTTTCCATATCTTTGCAATTGTGAATTGTGCTACTATAAACATTCGTGTGCAGGTGTCTTTCTTATACAGCATCATTTGCTCTTTTGGGTAAGTGGGCAAAGGACATGAACAGAAACTTTTCAAAAGAAGACAGAATAATGGCCAAAAAATATATGAAAAAATGCTCAACATCTCTAATCATCAGGGAAATGCAAATTAAAACCACAATGAGATATCACTTATCTCCAGTGAGACTGGCCTTTATC
>CAUYSK010124068.1:0-10902 GCA_963575035.1 Avahi laniger | reverse complement strand
CTGCCTCAGCCTCCCGAGTAGCTGGGACTACAGGCATGTGCCACCATGCCCGGCTAATTTTTTCTATATATTTTTAGTTGTCCGATTAATTTCTTTCTATTTTTAGTAGAGATGGGGTCTCGCTCTTGCTCAGGCTGGTCTCAAACTCCAGAGCTCAAACAATCCGCCCGCCTCAGCCTCCCAAAGTGCTAGGATTACAGGCGTGAGCCACCCCGCCAGGCCCGTAGCTAGTGTTTCTAAAAGCACAGAGTCAGAATATCACATAAAAGAGAAAAGGAGTTATAAGAAAGGCCTTGGGTGGTATATCTATTTCCATAACCAATTATCAGGATTTCATAGAACTTCTACACATGAAATGGTCCCTTCTTCATGCCTCACAGAGGCTTACTTTCCAGACCAGCTTTTATACTAAATTACCAAATAAAGGGCAGTCCCATGTACTCAGAATGCCAGTTTGCTGTAGAAAAGCTCTTATATATGCTGTTAGGGTAATCAGGTCCACAGGCCCAGCCATTATGTATATCGTGTTCATATATATCAGATGATTGGATTTTACAAGCCTAACAGATTTCTCTTATCAATAGGTGGATAGAAGCATTTCAGGAAGGCACAGTATTGTAGCAGTATTGGTTTCATCTCTTCTCTGGCTCCAAGGAGGTGGAATTTCATCAAAATGGAGTAAATGCAATTGAAAAGTTTTGTAAAAACGAACACTGCCAAGATAAAACCAAGCAGACTCTTCATCAGATATAAGGAATTATTTTGTTAGGTATAAGTACTCGTTTTGAAAATGTCTGTTTTTTTCATGTATGTTATTTATTAAAATTTTGATGTTTACTTAACGGTCAGAATTGTTTCTGAGATTCACACTGAATTCTAAAGTACCATTTCTTTAGAGACCAGAAAACCCACTTAATACCGTATACTGTATTAACTATCTGTGACACAGTCCACACTGTTTTCTCTACCTTACGTTGTAACATTCGTCCTAGTGGTAAATCTTTATAATTAAAAACACATATCAAGGAGTAAATTTCCATGCAGTGCTTGGTTTAGAAATTATTATAAAACTGTTGATGACAAAATGCATGTCTTTGAATCAATAAACTTAGATGAATTTTTGTATCTTTTAATGGAAAAATATATGGCCAGCTTCTACCTCAGTAACTGTGAAATGAAATTTCAGTATATTATCTGAAGTATTTCTACTGTTATGTACCTCTTTTGGCATAAGTTAATATTACATCATCAAAGAATTATAGCAAAGGGATAGAATCTGAATGCATTTTTAACTGTGAGTAGGAATGAAGATGTTTTCATTTGCAGAGGAACACACATAATCAACTCTATGGGCTTTTCATTAAGTCCAGTGTTTTTTAAAAGCCTCGGTTCAACACAAACATAAATGTGTTATTTTTTAAAATAGCAAAATATGGCAAGCATGATATTATATTATATCCCCTGCTATTGTAAGAGTTCTGAGCCCAACGCAATGGTGGTATTTGTATTTTTAAAAAATTTCCTATATTATTGTGCTTTGCAAAATGAACTGGAATTACCATATCAGAAAAGCGCAAATTCTAAGCTGGTAATAACTGAAATTGCATAGTATTCATTTTTAAAAGGTCTTCATATACCCCTTTGTAATATGGCCTCCCTGGTAATTTAAAAAAAAATCCTTTCTTTCTTTAACCAGGTGTCAGTGTACCTCATTAGGAAAGCTTTATTTTCATAATTCTGGTGCACTTATTGTTTAACATATGAACTACCTTGTACATAAAATTGTTGATTAGCAAAAGAAAAATGAAATTAACACTGTGATTAAAGTCATTCCTGATGTTTATAATATATTAATACACTTTATTGGCTGAGTTTAAACTATAAATTATCTTAAAGGCAAGATTATCCATAGAATAATTCATTAAAAGGTATAAGAATTTTCCTTTCTGGTTCTATATAAAGGATTTCCTAATTCAGTGCGATACATAATGGCAGCCAAGAGAATTACTGAGTGCTTTCTTGGGGCCTTTTGAATGCTGTCTGCAGCAGCACCAGAGTCCCTACTAGATCTAGACTTGGCTGCTGTAGTTTTTTCTGGCTATTTCTTGCCATGAAGTCATTTTAAACCCTGTTACAACTTCATACACAATCCTAATGTACCATCTCCTAAGTCTTTCTACCATAGTAGGTAAACTAATATTTCTTTGCAGCTCACTTATTTTAATCAAGGTCACATAAATATGGCTTCCATGTTAAAGTTCCTGCACAGTTCTTAGTGTATCCTTTTTGGAGGCCAAGATTATACATTATAAAGTGCTTCCTTCTCCTGCATTAAGTCTGGCATTTAGCAAGACAAGTTACTGGGGGCTTCCTCCCCCTCCTCTTGAGCTCTCAGCCTTCTAACTACAAAGTTTGGCTTAAGCCTTAGAATCTAAAAAAATGTCAGACAGGCTATTCTATCTTCCAAGACCTGACAGGATCAAGAATCAGTTATAAATCTAAACAGAGAGAGAGAGAGGGGAAACCTGGCACAAACTTACAGTAATTATCCATAATTATATGTGAAACTCATGTATGATTGTATTAACTATTGGCTTAGCCCCCTGGAAGGTTTTGGACAATATAAAATATAGCCTTTGAGGAAGCTATCAGATTACCTTTCTCTCATATATTTGAAATTTGGAATAGTATTACATTCCTTTTCCCCTTTATCATCAGTCCTTCATAACTTACTAAAACTGATCCGGTGGTATTTATGTAACCTGGCTGATTCACTGTCAGCCAAGAACCTAATTATATACAATTTGTCGTAAAGCTACTTTAAAAAATTATCTCTTGACAGCTGATAGTTTAGAGGAAAAAATTTTAGGTGCAGTCTGTAAATGAGGAGAAATTATAAAGAGTATCTGGATTCAAAGAATACTAGATGTATTACAGAGATACATGTGTTTCCATCAAAACTTTTTCCAGGTATCTCCTTTTATTCATAAGAAGGAGAGAGAATAGCATTCCAAAGCTAAGCTCAAAAGGATGCTGAAAATAACCTAGACACGATGCCAGGCTGAACTAGGGGAAGGCTGGAATTCTGAGCAAGTGACCCCAACTAGTGCTGCTCCTTTATCTATGGCAGCTGTAAATTAGAGGACCCATCGGAGTCCTAAGAAAATGAGAATGGCTATCTCTGGCATCATCCACATTTATGAACCTCTTTCCAAGGTGTTTCCCCCTATTCTCTAATATACCCAACATCCCCCTATCGTCCTTTGGCTGCCCAGATGCTTGATTCTTTGAGTGTTTAGTAGCATTTCTTTAAATGAGATCATCAGACCAACCCTTGATTCACATTAAAGCTATAATGGTACAACTAAGTGAAGAAGACAACTTTATACTTTTGTTAGCCTCAAAAGTATATTTTATGTTTGGTTGGTAGAATATATCTGGAAATTAGGAAAGCCTCTTATGTGATAATTTAGTTAAATGTAAATGTTAGCATATATTGATATGTCTCGGAATGTATTTCCATTGTGCTCAGCTTTTGATCCGTTGTAGTCAATCAAATGTAGCCACTGGGATTTCCATAGATGTATATCCTGGTTCTCTTGTATTGAACACTCCTTGAAGGAAGATATTGTATCTAATATATCAGTTTCTTCCATAGTTTCTACTCTGAGTGTTTTTTTTTTTTTTAAGAGACAGGGTCTTGCTTTGTTGCCCAAGCTGGACTCCAATGCTCAAGCGATCCTCCTGCCTCAGCCTTCCAAGTAGCTGGGACTACAGGGGGCATGTACCACCATGCCGGCCTCCCTGGGTCTTTTAAGAAAAAATGTTTGTTCAGTTGAATAGAAGAAAGTGAGGACAGGATTCTTGTCTTCTACAATGCAGACACAGCCCCAAAGTGCCCACACATGTAACTCAGACCTTAGACCTACTGTCTCCACTCTCCTGCAAGGCCACATTTGCAACTACCTGTTGGATATCTATGTGAGTCCTCAAGCATTTAAAACTTTACATGACTAAAACTCAACTCACTTTCTTCCCATTGAAATGTTTATTTTCTTCTGTAATGGAAAGACACCATTCAAGGCTCCAGAATCTGGCTCCAAGTCTCAACAAGACTCTGCAACTGCTCTCCATCCTTTCCAGCCTCCTCGCACTGCTGTCGTTGCATAGGCCCTGGCTCAAGTCCTTGTTACCTGTTCCCATGATTGCAGTAACTTTTTTTCTAATTTCAATGCCTTCTTTGTGTGGTTCCATTTTAAATACTGCCAGAGCAGTCTTTGGAAAACAGTTCTAATCTAGTTTCATCTCTGCTTTTATAACCTTCAGCGGCTTTCCCACTGGCTTGGCATGGAATGCTTTCTCAGGTTTCAGCTAACTCTAACGCCACCTTTCTCTGTTCAGTTTCCGTTTGTTTTTTTTTTCCCCTCTTCCTCTCCAGCCCCCATCTTTGCCTATTTTTCTAAGACTTCTCTGTGACAGTTGATCTAGTCCTCGCCCCTATTTCTGCAGACTAAATCCAGTTGCTTCTTCCTCTGTGCTCCCATAACCTTTAGTTCATAAACTTTTGTGTGATGCAGAGCACATTCTGTCCTTGAAAACAACTTATCTTCTTCATTTGAGATTCCCCCACAGCATCTGGCAGAGCGCCTTGCATGCAGTGGCCACTCAGTATTTACTGAATTAAATTCCTTTCTATCCATTCCTTCTGATTTTTTTTTTCAAAGTGCCTGTAATACACTTATCATTCTGGAACCTATGCCACTTTTAATGTCTTTTTTTATCTATGACTATCTATCTGATCTATGACTTTTTCCCCTATAAGAAAAGAGATAGTTTTTTAAGAGGATTTTTTAAAATGATAAAAGGTAGTAGGAAATTTTCAAAAAGGCTAAATATGAAATTCCTTTTCCTATGGGGTAGGAGGAAAGGATGAAGGGGGGGCACCTTTTTCTTTCATATGAGTTGGTCATAGCATGTAAGAACCAATCTTGAAATACTATTTTTTTAAGTGACTTACAATGTATTTCTAGAAATGCTTTTTACTTAAAGTGATAATAGTTTGTATCTTATTGTCCATATAAAGATACAGATCTTTTATAAATAAATTAGCATTGTAAATAATGTTAATATGTATTATATTTATAAAAAATAAATTTAATATCTACTGCTGCTGTGATGATGTCTTTTAAACACCTTTTTTTCAAGTCACACATTTTAAAGATGAACCTCACTGAACTCTTTTCCTGAAGCATCACTAAGGGAAACTCTTCTTCACCTACAAATAATGTTCCCCCAATGGCTTCCACTTCCAAGTTTTAACAAGTCAACTTATTGTGACTTAAGTGAATTAATTGGATGATAAGGGATAACCACAAGCATCGCTACAGGCATGCATATTCTGCACCAAGAATAGAGAAAAGGTCTCAGATTGCCTCCTTCCATTGGATCTATAGTGTACATTCATGCGCTGCATAATGTTTCGGACAATGACAGACCACATACACAGCAGTGGTCCCATAAGATTATACCACCATATTTTTACCGCACATCTTCTATGTTTAGGTACGCAAATACATTGTGATACAATTGCAAGCAGTATTCACTACAGCACTGAGCTGTAGAGGTTTATCCTAGGTTTTAGCCTAGAAGCAATAGGCTACACCATATATCCTCGGTGTGTCATAGGCTATACCATCTAAGTTTGTGTAAGTACACTCTGTGATTGCACACAACAATGAAATCTAATGAATTTCTCAGAACGTATCCCTGGAATGACTATACTTTCATAGCTTTCACCTTGGGGACCAGCTTAAGTATATGTGGGAGGGGCTGCCTTAAAACCAACCCAAACATACAACAAATGCTGCTAAAAGGTAGAGGTGGACTTTTAGAGAATGGAGCATAACATAAAGCCTATTTTTACATTTTGGGGAATGTTACATGCCCTTTATCTGTGTGCAGCTGCCTAGTTGCAGAGGGAAATAACAGACATGTTCTTGTTCCCAATAAAAATTTGTTTTTCCTTAACTTGGATTTCTGTCCTGAATCTAAGGCTGCTTTTCTACAGTGCCAATCTATGCTAGCTAGATATTTTGGAGGACCCCTTAAAATCTAAGCCACAAAGTATTTTGCACATAGGGCAGTTCTTCCAGCCACACCTCGATGCCACAGGTGATCACTGTCAGAATGTGGTATTTCATCAGCGCTCTTCCATTTCACAAATCTTTATTGATCAGCAGGCATTGTCCTGTGGTCAATACATTACTGAACCAAACACAAAAATCAACCTTTGGGGCGCTTGCATTCTAGTGATCATATTCTCGCTCCCTTTAGCCATTTTATCTCTTTACTCAACAATAGTTGACAAGTAAAGCTTTGCTTTACTATACATGATTCTGCCTCTACTTGTTATATTTAAAGGAAGTTTATTTTATTTTTTAAAACTAGTCAAGTGCAGTAGTGAGAAGGTGGGAAAGTAGTAGAACAAGAAGTTCAATCTGTAATTGTGAACAATCAAGTGAGATAACTCGCTACCAGCCTAAAGGAAGTTTAAATATCTGATTGGAATCTATCCAGAGAGAGCCTATAACAGAGCCCAGTTTTCCAGAAATTAGAAACAGAACTGCCTGAAACCGACTGCGTTATTTATTACTCAAATCTGAAACGGTGATTCAAAATTGCCTTTAATGACCACCTTTGGCAAACGATGCTAAACACACGTGGCTTCCAAAAGTACCTGAAGGGGACGCGCCGTCTCCCTCCAAGCCGACAGGGGGCCGTCGACTTTCAGAGCCGCGCCTCGGCTCTCGGGTAACTCCACCCCACCCAGGAACGTCACGACCTCTTCTCGCCGTTTCTCCTCTTCGCCAATGCGCAGGCGCGGGCGAGATCGCGCACTGCCGAGCTGAAGAAGGGGTCACGAACTCTGACCCCCCACAAATATACAAACCCAGAAAGGTCCCTCCCCCTTTATCTTTGACGCCCCTCTCTTCAGCTTTCTCCAACCTCTCCTCCTGGAGCGTCCCCGACCCAGCGGCCGCCTCGGTGGGACTGTCGGGTCGGCGCCCGACGCAGGAGTAAGGCGGCGGAGAGGCGCAGGTAAGAAGTGCCGGGTGGGGAGACAGGCGCCCGCGGCGCGGGGGCGGGGGTGCCCCTTCATCCTAACCGCCAACGGACGCGGCCCTGGCGCACCCGCACAGCTTGCGGGCTCCGGCAGGCTGGGCCGGTCCGTCCGGTGGTGCCGCGGCGGGCTGCTCGGGTTGGGCTGGGAGCGCGGAGAGCGGCCGGAGTGGCGGACCGGACGCCCGAGGCACCGAGAGTGGCCGGGGCAACGGGGCGCGGAACAACCCGCGAGCGGCTCGGCGTTCAAGGCCACCTCTCTCTCGCGGCGCCTCTGACCTTTCACCTACAGGGAAAGCTTCCGTCTCGGCGCCGCCGCTTCCCCCGCCCCAGGGAGCTGCGGCCCGGCCCCGAGGGCGCACGGCGGGGACGGGCGGGACCCGGGGGAGCCCGGCCTAGCCTGGCCCTCTGCTCCGGGGCTGCGGCCCAACCTTGAACCCCCTTCCTCAGGGCCGCTCACTGATTCTCGTGCTTACACGGGACTGAAAGAATGACGCCCTCCACTTTCACTTTTCTTTTACGACAGATGGGGCGAGAGTAGTCGCTGTCTATCTGTTGAGGAAAAGAAATGGAACGGTCTGGGGTCCTTACTGCACTGGGCACGTCCGAACTTCCAGTAGCTCTTTTGTTTAGAAACCCTTCCTCCAACTCTCACAAATATAATTTTATAAAATAAAAATATTGCCAAGTTGTCCCATAATCTTCAATAAGTAGGTCAGCCTGTAAACAAGTAACTGGAAAAGAAAAGAAAAGCGAAAAGACTTGAAATTAAGGCCTTTAGGATTTTTGTGCCTCCAGAAGTTGTAAGTAAGCCTTCGTATTTGAGGACCTGAGGCTGAGGTAGGAGGATCCCTTGAGCCCAGGAGTTTGAGGGTGCAGTGAGCTATGATGACCCCATTGCACACCAATCTGGGCAGCAGAGTGAGATTCTGTCTCAAAAAAGAATAATGGGCCGGGTGCGATGGCTCACGCCTGTAATGCTAGCACTCTGGGAGGCCCAGGCGGGAGGATCACTTGAGTTCAGGAGTTCCAGACCAGCCTGAGCAAGAGCGAGACCCCGGTCTCTACTGTAAATAGAAAGAAATTAGCCAAACAACTAAAAATAGAAAAAAATAGCCAGGTGTGGTGGCGCGTACCTGTAGTCCCAGCTACCCGGGAGGCTGAGGCAGGAGGATTGCTTGATCCCAGGAGTTTGAGGTTGCTGTGAGCTAGGCTGACGCCATTGCACTCTAGCCCAGGCAAGAGAGTGAAACTCTGTCTCAAAAACAAACAAACAAAAAAAAAGAATAATGATTTCTTTTAAATTTAATTTTCTTTAGAAAACATTCAAAATTGTCTCTCTTCCCTGTAACTGAATCCCTCCTAAGGAGCCTCCTCGCTTAAAGCTGGGAATAAAATTTGGACTTGAAACTCAAAACTAATTTGATTCTTTTTTAACTGTCAGTAGTCTCTCCCCATCAAGAAGATTCTTTTTATCAGTACAGCCGGGTCCTTAAACGCCAGCCCTTCCAGTCCTCAAGTTTTGAATGTTGAGGATTGCAAGGCTGCCTTGCCCCTCACTCCTTAGGCCCTTTTACCATTTTTTTTTTTGTTTTGTTATGTTTATAGCATGTTTATTTGCAGGGAACAAAGCAAAATTAGTTTTGAGAATTCTCTGGACATTCTAGTTTGAAGATTATTTCAGACAGCCTGTTTAGCTAAATTTGTCATTTACTAAAGAAATTTACAAGAAATTAGAAGGACCTTCATCTGAATGTGGCCAAAAGTAGACCTCTTGGTGTAGTATTTTATAAGAATAAGAGCTTTTTCCCCTTTATTTTGGAGATTTCCCCAACTAACAACAGAAATTTGAAGTTAATGGTGGTTTAAATTTTTTTGAGTAGTTTAGTGGTGCTCAGTGGACTTTTGACTGAAGAGTTCTGTGTATTAGGAGTAGAAATAAATTGAAGTGGTTGCCCAGCTCATGGTGATTCCATCTGTAGCCGTGTCTATGCTAGTCTCCATCTTTTGGGAAATAGGCCTTCCAAAAATGGAAGCTGCTGATCATAACCCTCCCTTTCCTCTTCTTGGCCCAACTGTGGTGATTAATCCAAAACATAAACATATAATCTAAGCTGGACCAATCAGAAAACATTACAAGGATTTCCAAATTGGAATTAGAGAAGACTACTTTTCCTTTTCTGATGCTTTGCTACAACATTGAAAAAAGAAGCCACATAGAAGCTGAGAACAGAAACAGAGAGATTCTTGACAGCATCTGAGACCCCATCTCCAATTTTTCCCAAGGTCAGCTCTACCACTGTCCTAGCAGTGTAGAGCATTTCCTCCCTCCTACTGGTTGATTTTGTTTTGTTTAAACTAGCATTTGAGCTTTTGTCATAATCAAAGTGACTGGTATACTCTCATAAATATCTGTCCATGCCAAATACCTATTTCATGCTTACCAGTTTCATCATTACCAATTTTTAATTTGTCTATCCAAGTAATAATCTCCTATAAATATCTGAATTTTAGTAAAACTGAATTTAGACAGGATTTTTAATTAATTTAAATAAATTCCCTCTTTTTTTAATAACAGAATTTTTAAAAATGAACAAAATTGTAAGATGATTTGAATTATTTCATAAATCTATTTCCATACAAGTATATATTATATTTATGGATGATTTAGGAAGGGAAATAGGTAATGATGAAAATAGGATTATAGATTTCACTTTATGTCACTATATCTGTGCCTTCCTAGACTTGAATCTTAAGATAACTAGTTGGTTGACAGACACTCACCAGGCTTTACAAATAGGATATGATAGTTTGGGGTCACAGTGGAAGATGTGTTTTGTTGGAGAGAGGTAAAAAGGGGAAGGTTTTTTTTAAATCTGACTTTCTAGTCCAGATCTGTTCTGCAGAGTGCTCTTGTTACTGTTTTGCTCAACACAAATTGAGATGTACAGTACGTAAAGCAAATATTCTAAAAGCTTTCCCTGAGTCTTCTGTTGCTGAACAGTTTGGGTTATATAATGCAGTATGAGTGCTCTAGAGTACAGTAATAGTGCAGAGGATTTTTACAGAAAGAATTAGAAAATTGATGTGCCGGATCACAAATATGGAATCCACCAAATACGTGTATGTATGTATTTTTCTGAGGAAGGTGTATAGTTTTAGTCAGATTCACTAAGTAGTCTGTAACTCCTAAAAAAGGTTAAGAACCTACTACAGTATCTGGCTCTTTTTTTCTAAACAGAAGAAAATCGGAATAGCTGTGAATTCAGTATTTAAGCAGTAGTCTCCGAGGAATTAGTTTCATGGAAGACAGTTTTTCCACAGGCGGAGAGGGGAGCTTAGGCGATGATGGCAGTGATGGGGAGCAGCTGTAAATACAGACGAAACTTCCCTTGTTTTCTCCCTGCTCACCTCCTGCTGCGTGCCCCCTCTTCCTAATTTTAAACGAAGACAGTTTTGGGGCAGGAGCAGGGGCAGGCAGCAGCAGAGCTCTGCGGTCCAGTCCCTAACAGGCCAAGGACTGGGCTCAGGGGTTGGGGACCTGAGCTTAAGAGTACCATTCCAAGAATATTAGCATTCAAATCCATTGGCATTGTGTTATCCATAGCATTGCTAATGACAAAGTATACAATTAAACATGAACCTAAGGCCGGGCGCGGTGGCTCACGCCTGTAATCCTAGCACTCTGGGAGGCCGAGGTGGGCGGATCGTTCTGAGCTCAGGAGTTCGAGACCAGCCTGAGCAAGAGCGAGACCCCATCTCTACCAAAAATAGAAAGAAATT
>CAUYSK010124067.1:0-19711 GCA_963575035.1 Avahi laniger | reverse complement strand
TTATTTTTTCCAGTTGTGCTTGGAATACATGAAGCTATCTTTTTGATATAGTGATTTCTTTTCCTCTGGGTAGATACCCAGTAGTAAGGTTGCAGGATCAAATGATAGATCCACTTTGAGAAATCTCCATACTGATCTCCATAGAGGTTGTACTAATTTACATTCCCACCAACAGCATGTAAGTGTTACCCTTTCACTGCGTCTACGCCAACGTCTATCATTTGTTGACTTTTTAATAATGGCCATTCTAATTGGAGTAAGATAGTATCTCATTATGGTTTTAATTTGCATTTCCCTGATGATTAATAATGTTGCTGAGCATTTTTTAATATGTTTGTTGGCCATTTGTATATCTTCTTTGGAAAAATGCCGGTTCATGTCATCTGCCCACTTTTTAATGGGGTCATTTGGTTTTCTTCTTGCTGAGTTATTTGAGGTCCTTACAGATTCTGAGTATTAGTCCTTTGTCAGACACATAGTTGGTAAATATTTTTTCCTATTCTGTAGGTTGTCTATTTACTCTTCTGACTATTTCCTTTATTGTGCAGAAGCTTTTTAGTTTAATTAATTCCCATTTGTATACTTTTGTTTTTATTGCATTTGCTTTTGGGGTCTTAGTCATAAGTTCTTTGCCTAGGCCAATGTCCAGAAGAGTTTTTCCTAGGTTTTCTTCTAGCATTTTTATTGTTTCAGGTCTTACATTTACGTCTTTAATCCATCTTGAGTTATTAATAATTTTTATATATGGTGAAAGATAGAGATCTAGTTTTATTCTTTTGCATATGGCTTTTCAATTTTCACAGAACCATTTATTGGACAGTATGTCCTTTCTCCAGTGTATGTTTTGTCTGCTTTGTCAAAGATCAGTTGGTTGTAGGTATATGGTTTTATTTCTGGGTTCTCTATTCTGTTCCACTGATCTATGTGTCTACTTTTATGCCAGTGTCCTGCTATTTTGGTTACTGTAGCCTTGTAGTATAATTTGAAGTCAGGTAATGTGATGCCTCTAGTTTTATCCCTTTTCCTTGGGGTTGTTTGTCTATTTAGGCTCTTTTTTGGTTCCATATGAATTTTAGAATTGTTTTTTCTAATTCTGTGAAAAATGACATTGGTATTTTCACAGGAATTGCATTGAACCTGTAGATTGCTTTGGGCAGTGTGGCCATTTTAACAATATTGATTCTTCTAATCTATGAGCATGGGATGTTTTTCTATTTGTGTCATCTTTGATTTCTTTCATCAGTGATTTGTAGTTCTCTTTGTAGAGACCTTTTACCTCTTTAGTTAAATTTATTTCTAAGTATTACTAAGTGTATAGAAATACTATTAATTTTTATACATTGATTTTATAGCCTGAGATGTTGCTGAATTCATTTATCAAATCTAGTAGTCTTTTGGAGAAGTCCTTAGGGTTTTCTAGGTATAAGACCATATTGTCAGCAAACACAGATAGTTTGACTTCCTCTTTTCCAATTTGGGTGCCCTTTCTTATTTCTTTCTCTCACCTGATTGCTCTGGCTAGGTTTATTCTATTTTTATTTCCAGAAGTTATATTTGCTTTCAAATCTACTTGGTCATTCTTTATTGTCTTTATTCTCCACTTATATTTTCAAGTATTTGTTTTATTTCTTTAAACATATTAGACATAGATATTTCATATCTATTTTCCAACATATGAAATACTTGTGGGTCTATGCTTGTTGAAATTTGTTTCTGATGGCTCTCATTCATGGTGTCTTCTTCATGTTTTTTCACTTTTTTGAGAAAGGGTCTGCTCTGTTGCCCAGGATGGAGTGCAGTGGCGTGATCATAGCTCACTGTAACCTCAAACTCCTGGGCTCAAGGATCCGCCCACCTCAGCCTCAAGTAGCTGAGACTATAGGCACAATACCTGGCTATGGTGGCTTGTTTTCATTGCATATTTTGTGATTTTTTTAAAAATATAAGCTGCCAATTTCCTTGGAACTCAACCTGCAGGAATTCTTTGAAGTCTGGATTAAAGTTAAATTCTTCCAGAGAAATTTGTATTTGTTTTTATCAACTTCCCAGGGTGCTACCAATCTAGGACTATAGTTAGATTAAAAGTAAATTCTCATAGAAAACACACATGAGGGTCAACTTGGCTTATGAATTCTTAGGGAAGATTTCCATTCTCTCTACAAGCACCAAGGTGGAAATAGGTATTTCTTCATTATCTCCCTCCTTCTGTGTAGTGTGATTTCTTATTCACCCTTACACTGAGGGTATAATGGGATATGTTTCCTAGTAGATTATCCACCATGATCAGCCCTAGGCTTTAACTCCTGACTTCATCCTCTGCTTCATGCAGCCTCAAAGAAGGAAGGACTCTCCAGAATTTGAAAAAAAGCCTCAATGTGACAGCAGGTTTAGCACCTGTTTCCCTACAAGATTTCCTACTTTCATTACTGTTTCTGAAATCAAAAAAGCCCTTACCTGGTGACAGATCAGTGATGTATTTACAATTATGTAAAAATATTTTACCCAGAATTTTAATTGCTTCAGTCTAGAGGGTTATTCAGGGTATCTAATCCACAATATTGCCAGAAATGGAAGTTCCCAGCCCAGTTACATTTCAAAGGCATTAATTAAGAATAATAGGATAATAACTATTATATGTTGATTGCCTCCTCTAGACTTGGCATTTTGCAGGTATTATCTCCAATCCTCACAATAACCCTACAAATAGGAATTATTCTTCACATTTGACAGATAAAGCAACTAGGATTAAATTCTCCAAAGTCACACAACTACTCAGCAAAGGAATCTGAATTTTACTCTTTGCAATCAATCCTAATCTCCTTTCCAAGCCACAGAGCCTTGTTTTTTCTTAATATTAACAGTATATAGTGGCTTTTATATTTTAAAGGAGGCACTGAAAGCAGGTTACACAGAGAAAAGATTTTACAGGTCTTTCCCAACATATGGGTTCCCATCAGCACACCGCATATCCATGAAACACCTCTTCATCAGATTGGAAATGCTCTATAGTGAAATGATCATGCACAAACTGAATTCATAGCATTATAGTCAAAACTCCTAGATCTCCCTTGTTCCCTATTATTTCCAAAGTTCCAGGTGATCTTGAAACATAAAACCAACTCCTTCCTCTGAATTCTCTTTTAGATCCTGATATATCTAAAGGGACTTTCTCTCAACTGCAGCCTTTAGATGTCATTTTCTTCATTTTGGGAGGTTGGTGGCTTTTGTCCTTAGCAGCTGTGGCCTTAGACTTTATCTAAGTTTGCAATCAGGAAGCTGTGATACTTCCTGAGACTGTTCTGGGTACAGTTTACACAATACAAATTGAGTTCACTTTCTTCACTTTGGAGTTGCTCTGGGCTCCTACAAGGGCTGGCTGTGCTTTCTCTAGTTTTCTACAGGTTGAATCCAACAGTTGGTAAGAATCAACCTCTGTGGTTTATAATTACTTGTGCTTCCTGGGCAACATTCGCAGAGAATTTGGAAAGAAGGCATTGGTTAGGATTGGAGTCTAGAAAACCGTTAAGAAGGAGGAAGTTTATCAGCTTGGAGTAAATCTCCAAACCACCCTCAGAATGCTAACACGCACACATGGTTTCTCATCAGCAGGTTGTTGAAGGAAACCAATCTAACAGCAGAAGCAAAGAGAAAAGCTGGAGAAGAATCAGGATTTTTAGATATTTTAGATCCTTCGACCAAAGAAATAGAGTCAGGAATGGCATCAATGAGTACCGCTCAGTATACACAAGCATTTTCGTTTGTGAAATGTTCCCAAAGCTTTGACCATTATTCTGTATTTAAGTTGTTTCCTTGCTGGCTACACCTTGGAACTCTCTGATGAGGTATTCAGCTTTGCTGGCCTCCAAACAACAATGATACAGAACTAAATATCTAATTACTGCCTGAACATCAGAAAATAACATAAATAATGCCACTGATGACTATAGCATCTGTCTTCTGAAATTTAAAGTATGACCTCACTAAGTCCCACAATGCCCCTGTGAAGTGAATAGCGTAGACATACCATTTCTACCAGAGACAGGGCCTTGGGGATAGGGAGAGGAAGAAGAGAACCAGACAGCTATGAATAAGGATGAGACTGCCTGACTTTCATTAGGCTCAACTGTCTTTCCACCCATCACACCTGGATTCAAATCTTGGCTCCACCACTTGGTACTTCTCTGCGTTTCAGTTTTTTGCTCTATCATATGGACATAATGACAGTTACCTAACAGGAATGTTGAATTGGGAAATATTGGCAAAACACTTGACACATAATAGGTGTTTAAGAAATGTATGTTCTCTTCCCCTCTCCCACAATTAGCAGAGCCTAAATTATCACGCATGTTTTCTGTAACTGGAAGAGAACAAAAGTATCAGAATATCCCTGAGGTTAGCCAATACTGGAGTCCAACCGCACTCCATTTAGGATGAGCTAAACAAGATATTTAAGAAAGTGACCACGTGGGGGAATAAAAGAGACATTTATAATGGCAACCAAAACAGAAAAAAACCCGCAAGGACACAATGAAAACTGAAACCACGATAATCTCTAAATAGAGAAGTAATAATCGTAGCCTATATTTAAGTGTACGGGAAGCAAGGGTTTGGGGAGGAGAGTGCCTACCATGGAGATTATGCTTATTATTTTAAAGTTTGTGGAAAGAACTAGAACTGATTTTTTTTTAAGTCAACAAAACATTTCAGATCGTTCCAGTCTTACCCAAAAAAGTATAGAAATAAAAGAAGTAATAAAGAGTGAGGCCGAGGGGAATGGGCCAGGGCAGGAGTATACAGGTAGAGTCAATCATATTGATAAAATTCTAGCTTTTTAAGGCTCGGAATGTGGTTGTTCAATTTTATTAGTAACCTCACAATGTACAGTTTTATTACATATATTCTGCATATAGCAAATGTTGCATAATAAAAATTTCTAAGTGAATCTGGAAATAGGTGTTCAGCGAATTCCACAACAATAAAAAAGAAAATAATCAGTATCTGTGAAGAGCTCTGTCTGTAATCAGAGGTGGGATGTGTAATCCCACCTCCCAAATGCTGCTAGAAAACAAATTTGCATTTCTGATTTTAGAATCAGTAAGTTACTGAAACAAAGAGTTACAGCTTTGCCTGTGGACATCAGTAGATTGCTAGATCAGGGGTCTCATACATTTATATGTATTCAGGGACACAGAGAAGGCTGGTCTCCATCAGGCAGATGGAAACAACTTGGGCAATGGCATCAAAGGGCATCAGGCAATGCAGTAGTCCTGGGCTTGGAAGAGGGAGTCTATAAATTGCTGCCATTAGCAATGAGTGGCTAATTTCTTAAATATCTTTGTGAATTATTTCAGAGAAAAAATATACTGGAACAGTTTGCTCTTAATTGAATGGTAGATTCCAGGGGTTTCCAGAATAAAAATTTGTTATGATCTAATTGAGAAAATCAACCAGTGACACAAGCTGACCCCAAAGAAGTGTGCAAATAATCTGAAATCAGCCTTGAGAGCCAGACTGCCTGGGGTCAAATCCCAGCTGTGTCACATATTGACTATGTGACCTTGGAGAATATTTAACCTTTCTGCGCTTTAGTTTACTTACCTGTAAAATGGTGATAATGTTGATAGATACAGTACTTCATAGAAATATTATTAGGATTGAATAAGAAAATGTATACAGAGCATTTAGCACATTTCTTAGCACAAATTAAAGTCTTAATAAGTGGTAGTAGTCATATTAGAATATATCAATAATGATAAAAATAATAATGATGGTGGTGTCATTTATTAAGTGCCTATTCTGCACCAGACTCTTGATATATATGATATGGGTGGGGTTTTGGGGGGTTTTTTTTGCTGCAGATTTATCTTACATATTATGTTTAATTTTTAAGGCGGGGTGGTAAGCAAAGGAAACCAGACTTTTCAAAGGGACAATTATCACAATGAAACTAAAAGCATAAGCTAAGGAAAGATCAATTACACCCTTTTCTCAGGGACAAGATAAGTTTCACGACATCCAAATTTTCTTTATTTGATACACACATAAGGGGTAAATCTAATTCCTATACTCCATGGGACTAAAAAGAGACACTGCACTCTCTAGTCAGAAATGCCCGTTCATACTCTGAAATTGCCCACTGTCCCGTGTAAGTATAATGCGGCACATTTCTATTATACTGGAGAGAAAGTGCAGCCCAACTGGATGCCGACAGCAGATGCTTCCTGGCTTAGAGAAACAGTGATTGCACGCTCAGTTTTAACCTTTCTGGGCCCCCTAGCTTAGGATAAACCATTAAAGATAGTCTTTTATTGGCCTCTTGCTCATTATTCTGAAATGTCTACTGTCAGCAGGGTAGCCTTAGGTAAGATAAAAACATTACTGAGTAGGTAAATATATGTACATGTTTATTTTTTCTTTTCTTTTCTTTCTTTTTTTTTTGAGACAGAGTCTTATTCTGTTGCCTGGGCTAGAGTGCAGGGGCATCATCATAACTCACTGCAACCTCAAACTTCTGGGCTCAAGGGATCCTCCTGCCTCAACCTCCCAAGTAGCTGGGACTACAGGCACATGCCACCATGCCTGGCTAATTTTTGTATTTTTTTGTAGAGATGGGATCTTGCTATATTGCCCAGACTGGTCTCAAACTCCTGGCCTCAAGTGATCCTCCCTTCTCAGCCTCCCAAAATACTAGGATTACAGGCACAAGCTACTGCACCTGACCATGTATATACTTCTAACATACTTCCCCTCCCAAAAAAATACTATTGCCCTGACCTTAGATGAAACTGAAAAAAGTTTAAGTAGTATTTATTCATTCAAAAAATATTTACTTTCTGTCACACACTGTTGTAGGCCCTGGGATTACAGTAGTCAGTAAGACAGACATGATCTCCAGCTAATAGGAAGTCAAATAATAAACAAGAAAACAAATAAATTACTTAAAAATCATCAAAAAATGCAGAAAAGAAGATAACTTGTGAACAATCGCTCTGACACAAGCTAACCTTTTCTTCTCCCAGGCTAATCTGGGGCCAGGAGGTAGACAGCCCTGGCTGCTCTTTGTTGGTACTCCAACATTTTAGAAAAGGAGCCCAAGGGGTCATTGCTTTTCACAGCATGAGAATCAGGAGAGGAAATAAGGGGGAAGTGTCATGGCCACATTAGTATTCACACACACACTCTCAGGGAGAGGGGCTGGCACTGTGACCTAGGGTAAGGCTACACGCTGGGGTGGGGGGAGTGTCATGACATCTTCATTCTTGGGAACGTTAGGAAATAAGTGAACTTCCCAGAGGCCGTATGTGTAGGCTACAAAATCCTCGGGGGGATTCTGATTATTGTTCTTCCCTCTTGGGCTGGGAGAGACCATCTCCAAGCTGGGTGTTTCCAGACCCCAGCTTGGGTTTTGATAGAATCATAGGACTTAGATGGTCAGAGCTGGAAAGTCCCTCAGAGAGCATTTGATCCATTCTCCTTACTTTACAAAGAAGGAAACATGCTCAGAGAGGGGATAAACCCAAGTTTAAAAAAGCTAGTTAGGGCTCTGGCCAAGACTGGTTAGACGCTCCCCAGTCCCATTTTCTCTTCCTTGGCACAAAGGAAGATTACATTTCCCAGCCTCCTTTGCAGCTGGGTTGGGATCTTGTGTCAGGGTCTGATTAATGGAATGTGACCAGAAGTGATCTATACATTGCACAGCCTGGCTTTACAAAGGTCCCATATGATCCTCTACACACTCTTTGTCTTCATTCATCAGCCAGCTAAATGTAGATAATCCAGTAGAGAACTCCAAGAAATCCCGAGGAGATGGCAGTGCCATGAGACAGAAGGAGCTGAGATCTCCCAATTAGCTGCGAAGGCAGCAACCTGAACACACCAAACCAACTGTGATACGTATGAGAAATAAATGTTACTGTGTAAGCCACTGAGATTTTGGAGTTATTTGTTACAGCAACTATTGCTCTTCACTCTGATAAATGTACTGGCAATTTTGAGACCACGATGGATAATTTTGTGTGTCAAATTGACTGAGCCATGGGGTGCCCAGACAGTTGGTCAAACATTATTCTTGGTATGTCTGTGAGGGTGTTTCTGGATAAGAATAACATTTGAATCAGTAGACTGAGTAAAGTAGATTGTCCTCCCTGATGTAGGTGGGCCTCACCCAATCAATTGAAGAACTGAATAAAACAAAAAGGCTGAGTAAGAGGGAACTTTGCCTGCCTGACTCTGCATGATCTGGAACATCAGACTTCTCTTGCTCTTGGACAGGAACTATACCATCGTCTTTCCTGGGTCTCTAGCCTGCTAACTGTGGAAGCTGGGATCTTTCAGCCTCCATAATCACATGAGTCAATTCTTTATAATTTCCCTGGAGAACGCTGACGAATACAGAGATTGTGAGCCAGATCTCCTGACTCCCAAAATCAATGCTGTTTTTAACTAAACAATTCTGCTTCTCCAAGCTAATAGAAGATTCCCTAGGAAACTTCAGATCCACTTCCCACACCTGGAACCTCCCAGTCTTGGATCAACCGACCAGTTGGAAATAAACCTCCATGTAGACCCCAGGGGATCCTGAGTGAAGCACAAAGGATATGTCTGTGGGTGCCCTGAAGTCAGTTAAACCTTTGGTGCTAGCATTTGGACTGCAAAGTGTCTCCCAGTCCCCTGCCTACGCTTTCATGTGCCTGATAAGAGCACAAGTGCCCAGCAGTCTGTCGGCCAGAGGATTCTGACGTGACCAGTGCTTCCATCTACCTGGCGATGACCTGAGGCTTGAGACAGAATGAACTGTGAATCATTAAGTAAAAATCAAGCAAAGTCTTAGTGTTGTATGACTTTACTATAGTATGATTTTTAAAAACTCAGTAATCGATATATGGTATGTACATAGATCCACAATCCATTGATATAAGTCTATAAGCATCTACTGACCAGAACTGCTCATTCCTGTCCTCTCTGAACCACTGATGGAGAGACAGATTAACAGATGGAGTAGCTATTCACATAGCTTCCATCCTTGGACAGTTGGCAGAGTGGAATAATCTGGATTTATTTTTCCACAGTTTACTGATATTAACTGTCTTCTGAGTGAAAGGACTTAATTAGACACACTTTAAACATGCTTCTGTTATTGTCACATCAGTTTAGATTGTAAACTTAGAAGAAAAGGAAGGTCTTAAGAATCAGAGAAACTTTGGATTAAAAGAGTTTTAGAGGTCCTCTGATTCTACCTTTATTTACAATTTTTTAGTTTATATATTCTTTTATATAGTGGCTAAACACATGATGTAACCAATAACCACAGAAAGATAAGTCATAAAGATGGCGTGCAAATAGACTACACTGTGGTGGGACTCCCTTAGCCGAGTTAAGAACTTGTTACTCTTGTTTAATGAGTCCCATGAACAGTGGTTTCAGTACAGGGAAAGAGGAAGTCGAGTTTGTGTGAAATCTCTGGTAAGGTATGTCCAAGAGGTGAAACACAGACAAGTCTACTAAAAGTTAATGAAAGGATGGTTCCTTTTGGAACCTTCCTTTTGGAAGGATTTTTGGGATGGACTCTCCCAAAAATTCATTAAGGGGCATCCACTCAGACCTTCCTTACCTAAGAACAAACGAAGAAATGCTATTGCAGCAAGCCTTACACAAACATGCCAATCAGTTCTACTTCTCAGAAAGGGCAACCTAGGAAAATGTCTAATTCATGTTAAAAGACAGAATTGAAACTAGACTTCCTAATTTACCAAAAATTTTTAAATTCTCAATGAAGTTTGTAAAACTAGCGTAAGAAGCAAATCTAGCTTCCTGCTTTTGCTTCTCTTCCCCAGTTACAACAAATTCAAGCTTAAAAAAAACTTTGCAAGTTAGGATCCTTCCTCGAATACCAGAAAATGAATGGGCAAGGTAAAGCAGTATCTTGTTCTTCTGGACAGAGTAAGTGAGTACTTTTCTCTCCCAAATGTGTGTGTGTGTGTGTGTGTCATTTTTTTAATTAAAAGCTTATTAGAAATAAGAGAACAGAAAAAAGATTTCTATTGGATTAAGTTTGCTTAGAGATCAAAAGATCAGGTATACACACAAACAGTATTTGAAATTAAAGTGTCTTTGCTTCCATTAAAGTACAAGTAAAAAAAAAGGAAGTTTCAGTTGGAAATTATTGATATCTACCTGACTTTTATAGGTAAACAATATTCAATTGATACTATTTACAAAAATACATACATAAAGAATAAGGACATAAAAAGATTTCAAATAAAAAGATATAAAAAATGCTATGTAAAAACCAATTAAAAGATAGTTGATATAACTATATTATCATTAGATAAAATAAACTTTAACAAAAAAAGTATCAGTAAAGATAATGAGTACAATTGAATGAAGAAGGAATGAAAAGGAAAAATTCACCAGGAATACATAATAGTTCAAAACTGTATGTACCTAATAACAAAATAGGCAAAAATAAAAGAGCTGACGGAATTAAAAGGAGAAATTTATAACTTAATAGTCACCATGGGAGATTTTGAACATATCTCTCTCAGTGATTGATTGATTAAGCGGACAAAAATTATTTAGGATATAGAAAATTTGAATATAATTATAAGCTTAATCTAATGAACACAAGTGGAACTTATACTCAGCAATTAGAAAATATACATTCTTTTCAAGCACATATTATATATAAAAATTGACCATAGATAAGGCCACAAAAAAAGTCTCTACAAATATCAGAGAATTAATATCATGCAGGTCATGTTTGCTGATCAAAATGCAATTAAATTGTAAATCACTAATAAAAAGCTACTGAAAAACACATTTACAAATTTTAAATGCACTCTAAATCATACATAAATTTTGTTAGATAAGATACAGAAATGAATGACAATGAAAATATGTTGCAAAAACTAATAAAATAGGGACCTTTGGCAATATTAAGAAAAAGATAAAGGCACAAGTAAACAATAATTAGAATGAAAACGTGAACATAATTATAGATAGAATAGAGAGTTTTAAAAATCAGAGAATACTATGAAATGTTTGTGGCAATTAATTTGAATACTTAAACAGAACATTTCCTGAAATATATAATCTATTTCAGGGCTGATTTAAGAAAAAAATCAAAAACATAACTAGACCTATCATCACTAAAGCTTAATGTACGCTCCCTTTTGCTGTCCCTCATCAATTAAAAAGTCCAGATGAGTTCTATCGAACACTCAAAGAATGTGAAATGCCAGGTCTTTCACAAACTGACCCAGAAAACACAAAAGAGGAAATGCTGTCCTATTCATTTTGAGACAAGTTAAAACTTGGACAGTATAAGAAAGAAAAATTATAAGTCAATTTCACTAATAAGCATAAATGCAAAAATCCTAAGTCAAGGTCAGCAAACCAAATCAGCAACGTAGGTTTTTTAATGATTAAGTTAGAGTTTGTTCCCCCCAGATTGGGGTTTGTTCCCCTCAACAATGCAAGGATAATTTAGCATTAGAAAAATTTATAAATATCATTTGCCATAGTAACAAATTAGAGGATGAAAGATAAAAAAAAACTATGATTCTCTCAACAGATGTAGAAAAATCATACAATAAAATTAAATACCTAATGATTAAAAACACACATGTACACAAATGGAAATTCTTACCAAATAAAAATTCTTAACATGATTTTTTATAAACTTATCTACCAAAAACATCACACTAAGTTGTGAAAAATTAAAAACATTTCCCTGGAAGATAGGAATAAGACAAAGATGCCTATTATTCAGCCCTTATCCAATATATCCCTGGCCAGTGCAGTATGGCAGGAAGAATAAGCTGGAAAGAATCGAACAAAGCTAAAATCACTTGAATATCTTATGCTTATTTTACAGAGAAAATCTAAAATAATATGCAACAAACTAAAAAGAGAGCTCAGCAAAGTAGCAGGATACAAGATCAATATACCAAAAAAAATCAATTTTGTTCCCATTACCAGCAATTAGAAAATGTAGTTTAAAAAAAAAAAAAAGAACTATGAGAACAATGAAAAAATAAATAAACTATGCAGAAAATGACAAAATGTTATTGAAAGACATAAAAGAAGACTTAAATAAATTATCAACATGCCATATTTATGGATGGGAAAAATTAATGTCAAAATGACTTCAATTCTCCCCAAATTAAATAATAAATGTAATACAAATCAAAATTCCAACAGTTTTTCACATGTTAGAATGAAGAGCCAAGGGTAGCCAAGATATTCCTGAAGAGGATGAAACAGGTCATGAGGAAGCCTTCCCTGCTAGCTATAATATTGAGTTTATTATAACTTAAATTAGTTAACACACTATGGCTTTGGCTTAGAGGTAGACAAAAGGATCAGTGGAAATGATCAACAAGCCCAGAAATAGAACCATACAGAACTAGAAACTTGACATATGACAGAGGTATCATTACAATCAGAGTGAAAGAGATAGAAATAGCAATATGTAATGTTGGGCTAACTGGTTATCCATTACCAATGGCAGCGGGGGGGGGGAGGGAATTTAAATTAGATCTTATCTCATAAAGAGGTTTAAAAAGCCAATATTACAAGCAAGATTTTAAACACTTTTAGAAGAACATACACGGGCCAGGTGCAGTGGCCCATGCCTGTAATCCTCCCAAAGGAGGCCAAGGTGGGAGGATCCTTGAGGCCAAGAGTTCAAGACCAGCCTGGGCAATATAATGAAACCCCATCTCTTAAAAAAAATAGAAAAATTAGCCAAGCATAGTGGCACACACCTGTAGTCCCAGCTACTTGGGAGGCTGAGGCAGAAGGTTCACTAGAGCACAGGAGTTTGAGATTGCAATGAGCTGTGATGATGCCACTGCACTCCAGCCTGGGCAACAAAGTAAGATCCTGTCTCAAAAAAAAAAAAGAACATATAGGGGATGATCTAATGACCATCAGTTAGGGAATGAGTTCTTAATTAAGATATAAAAAGCATAAACCATAAAGGAAAAGATCAATACATTTGACTACACTAACACAAAAAGTAAATCTCTTTGAAGTGAAAAGAAGACAAATTATAGACTGGGATAGATGTGCAATACATTGAACTAACAAAATAGTGAGTGTTTAGAATATCTTCAAAGAATAAATTGATAAAAAGCAAGCAACCCAATGGAAAAATGGACAAAGCACATAACCAGGCATTTCATAGGAAAGGAAATCTGTCAGGCTAATACATTTATGAAAAGATACGTGGCCCCATTAGGAATCAGGAAATGCAAATTACAATGACATTTCACATTCATCTGATTGATAAACATTTTAAAGTTTGACAATACCAAGTGTTGGTAAGATGAGGAGTCACAAGAATTCTCCTACACTACTGGGGAGACTAAATTGGAACGACCATTTTGGAGAGCAGTTTGGTAATATCCAGCATTTTCATTCCCAGGAATATACCTTAAAGAATCTCTTTCACAAGAAGATATGTAAAAGGTTGCTCACTTCAGAATTGTTTATAACAGGGAAAATTGGAAATGACCAAAACTCTCCTAACAGGAGAACAGATCAATAAATCACCAAGCATTTATCCAGTGGAATTCTATACGTAGCAGTTAAAACAAATGAACTAAACTGCACGTATCAACATGGATACATCTCAAAAACAAAGAGTTGAGCAATAACAGAGGAAGGTGCAGAAGTATACATAAACTATAATACTATTTACATAAAAGGTAAAATATACCAAACAGTATTATATATTATTTATGGGAATATGTATAAATTAAAGGCATAAACATATTCATGGCAATGACATATACCAATTTTAGTATAGTGGATGCCTCTGAGGAACAAGGAAAGGGAACCAGTTTAGGGAGGAATGTGTTCCAGAAGATATTCAATCATATCTGTAACATTTTATTTCAAAAATAATATCTGAAGTAAATATGGCAGAATGCTGGGTACACTGATGTTTATTATATTATTCTCTGTGATTTCCAGTATGTTTAAAGTGTTTTATTTAAAAAGTGAGTAACATTAAACTTCAGAAAAGATTTTTTCTTAATGATTGATAAAAAACCTAATTAAATACTAAGATTTCAATAAAATTTAATCATAAATATTTTCCAAGTTCTCATTGTGAAATATTTAAGTATGTGTCCATATTATAAATAAATAAATAAGTCAAAGAACTATCTAGACATAAATTATAAATACCCCGATTACAAGGTAAAAAATATAAAATATAAATAGGCACACATGGATAAAGATCGGAAAGGAGCACTAAAAAAAGAACACACACTTTTAAGCTGGAAGAGTTTGGGGTGAAATATCTTTAAATATTTTTACTTTTTAAATCTGACACTGAAAAAAATTGTTAAAATAAATGCATTATATACTTCCTGAAGAGTTTTTACTGTAAAAATAATATAGCAACACAGATTTAAACATAGTGCTCTAGAAATGCATAGTAAAAAGTAGTGAAGTCTTTTTAGGTCTTCCTCTGAGTTCATTTTTCCTGTTAAATGATCAGGTTAAACAAACAGGCACACAATGAAATGACTTGGGTCAAATCACTATCGCCATACACTTTTCAAGGGCAATGGCAGTCAAGAAGTCGCCAGGGAGTGATATTCTGCTATCCCTTTAATTAAGGCGGGGCTTTTAAAACTCATTTGTTCCATTCGTGTCTCAAATCAATCAGATGAAATTCACCTTTTACGTGGCCTGAATCCTGATAGCTCAGCACACTTGAT
Organism: Avahi laniger; assembly: GCA_963575035.1. Classification (NCBI taxonomy): domain Eukaryota; kingdom Metazoa; phylum Chordata; class Mammalia; order Primates; family Indriidae; genus Avahi; species Avahi laniger. The sequence goes on along the minus strand of CAUYSK010124067.1, from coordinate 4,976 downwards.
AGGTAATTTAATCGCGTCTGGTGTAGATGAACGCAAACTCAAATTAGCTGCTGAAAGAGTTGGTCTTCTCAGAGATAGCTGTGCTTTTCCACTTTTATGCAAGAGCTGAGCTTCACCAACTGGCTAGCTGGAGGTGTTATTAAAAATTTAGTGAAAGAAACAAAGGTGTGCTCTGGTGTCTCTTGTTACCCTTTCTACTATTACTCCAGCAGACAAAAGGCATAGAACCTGCCTCATGAATAATGTGACATGGAATATTCACAATCTATTTTTAATGGAGTCAAGCAATAACGTTAAGAGAGACATTTGTGATCTTCAAATTTCACACAGCAACCGGCGCAGTAATTTGTTTTGATTCTGAACTGGGAATATCAAGATAAATTTTTTCCAAAAAAAGGCATACGGTTAACATCAAAATTACAACTCTTCATTCATACCATAAACAGAGATAATGAAAATGGACCAAATGTTCCTAATGTCATAAGGGAAGCACATGATAGGACAAACACCTAGATTTTAATCGGTTCTACTTACCCCTCAGCACAACTTCGTTACTTTTCAAATCAGGTTGGAATAACCAACCAGTATGCAAGGTGATGTTTATGGGAAGGGCATTTGCCGTCTTTGCTCCTTGGGACGTTTGTCTCCCAGGACACTAGGAAGTGGTTCCTGGATGCTGCAACTATTCATCACCTATCAGTTCTGAAAAACAATCTTAAACTGTATTACAGAGAAAACAAATTTAAATTTGGAATGAGAGTAAACTGACATGGAAAGACATAGTGTTGGAAATCGAGGACAGCCAAGGACTGAGATTTAAAGAGATTGGAAAAAGGCAGTGCCCAAGCCCACCTTTCCCACCAAACCGGAGAGAAGGCCCTGTGTGTTCCATTTGTTTCCTCGGCGCTCGAGCAATTTCTCTTCCCTTTGTGCTATAAAGAGCAGAACTGACCCATAGGATGAAGCAGTTTATTTTCTCTGATTATTCACTTGCCGTCTCATCAAATACTTGATCTCTGTTCTGGGACCTGAAGATTCAGCAGTGACCAAATAAAGCTTCATAGGACGTTGTCCTCACTGCTATACCCCACCCCCTATCCCCTAGAACGGTGCTAGGCAAACACTGGGTGCTCAATCACTGGGTCTGAAACTGATTTGAATGGAAATTGACAATCTGCTGGTGGTCACCATGGGCCAAGCATACCCTGAAGGGCTGGGAGGTGCTAAGAGCACTGGTGGTAGGGATTCAGGCCACGACCTTGTTCTGGTTTCATTCTCTTAAAGGATGCAAGAAATTCCCACAGATGGGACAAGCCAGAAATAACCCAGATCCCAATTTTACTGATCCTCATGCATCTTTAGATTTGTGACTTGCCTTCGGTGAGGCAAACTAACCGTTTTCTCCTCTCCATTCTATACAGAATCAAAGAAGTCAGGGTTGGATTGGGATGGCAGCACCATATCCATATTTTATGGTCAAGGAAACCGGTATCAGGGAAGTCAAAAGATTTGCCCAAGTCACGCAATGTGTTGGTGACAGAGCCGTGACTAAGACTCAAATCTCTGGACCTAAGGCCAGTGATTTCTTTATTCATCTGGGAGCATTCTGGCCTGTTTAAAAAATAAAAAAACAAAACAAAAAAACACTTTGAAATTCCCAAAGGAAAGAGCTTATATACCTGTGGGATCATCAGGCACTTTACAAGGTAGGAGCTTAGTTTTGTACCCTTTCTATAATAGTTTTTCTGTTAAGAAAGAAGTATCTCTGCGGTATGGAAGAAAAGAAGAAAGCATATGGAAATCAGAGCAATAGGATTTTACTTTTCCGGATGCTGGCTTGTCTGCTTCACTCCTCTACTCCACTGCTGTTTCCTTCAGTGCCAGCTTCCCCCCCAGACTAAAACAAAGGTCTTTCTCAAGTTCATTGCCTACATGAAAGCAATCCGTAACAGTCTTAACACTTTATTAACTTAAAACATCACTCTAATAAATATGTATTAACAAACATAATGCACTCCGGAAGATCTAAAAACATTTACAAACCTCATCAAAGTAAAAATATCACTTTTTTCCCTCTGTGGTTCACATGAAGGGTCTAAGTTGTAGACAGAGCCTTCACCCACATGCCTGCTAGCTCAGACATGTTAAAAATACCAGCTTAACAATAAAAAACAATTGTTCAACTACTTTTTGTTTACATTTGATAAAAATCCAAAAGAGTCAAAGGCAAAGCTCAAGATTCTGTGTTGTCTTCTCAGAATTCCCTCTGAGGGAAAGAACAGATATAGCCAGTTGAAGGTACAACTGTTAGCTTTTGAGGGGCAGGGGCTGTGACTTTAATCTCTGCTCCCCAGTACCTAGCGTGGTGCCTGGTACCTTGGTAACTCACAGGCAATGCTCCGGGCTTTTACCCCCTGTAGCGTGGACCGCTAATGCTCTCTCATCGCCACGTCCACGTTTCTTCTGCTCCTTCTTGGGACAGGCTTGACGGTGCATCGTGTGATTTCAAAAGTATTAAATTTCTTCCTCAAATCAGTTTCTGAAGCAGTCTTTGAGGAGGAGAAATGATTCCTCCAAGATTTACAGGCAGTACCCAAAAGAAAGGGGTCAACAGACTCCCCAGAAGGAAAGAAATAAAAATAACGCTCATTCTTCTTTCTACATAAAAACATTAGCATGTGTCCCCATTGTAATGGTGATTCCTCATCTTCCACACAAGTGTCTGGGGTAGACCAGGCGGAGGGAAGAAACCCGAAGGACCTTCCTGTTGGTGGAGCAGGGTTGGGAATGTGAAGGACTGTGGGGCCCAAGACTTCATCCGATTCCCACTTGACTTTGCATATTCAGGTGTGGAGGAGCTTCTTTGTGTCCAAAGCCCAGTAAGTCCTTTGTTCCACTCTGGGCTGAACTTTGAAAAGTTACCTCATCCCCTCTGGCAGCTCCAGGAAGTAAGGCAAAGGAGCACCCCGGTGGGATCTGCAGACTGGACCTGGGGGGCCTGAGAAGCTGGAAGGGGTAGCGGCAAGCAGGGAGGACGCCCTCTGTAGTGTTGTGCAGCTGCTGCCTGCAGCCAACCAGGTGCTCACTTGAGCCCGTGCTGAGTCTCCCGGTGCCTCCGGAGGTCCACCTTCCTCTGGAAGCCCTTCCCACAAAGGTCACAGCCGAAGGGCTTGAAGCCTGTGTGTTTGCGGCTATGGGTGATGAGGTTGGAGCTCTGGCTGAATGCCTTGCCGCACACCTGGCATTTGTGGGGCTTCTCACCTGCGGGGATGGACGGGGGAGGGGAGAAGTGTGAGTCTATGATCAAGCTAGAGGGGACCCACTGTGACCCACATGCTCTTGGCAGCAGCTGGCTGCACCACCGTCTAAGGCCTTCAAGCAACTTGGAGGGTGATGTGTTGCCAACATGAACTGACTCCCAGCCTGCAATGCGAGTCCTGGGAAGGCATGGGTGCACCAGGTGAAAGGGAGACTTTCTGAGTGGGGGTTCCCAGCCAAAGGCCTCAAACCGTTTCCTGCTAAACGGAAACAGAGCAAAAGCCATGGTCCCACCCCCACCCCAGGGAGGACTCCTCTGACTTTAGAAGCAGAGAGCACCCAGAACAGATGTTCAACAGGAGGGGGAGGGGAGGAGCTGTCCTAAAACTGTGTGACTGTTCTAATTCAGAGGAAGTTTTCAAATCTGAATTTCCAAGTGAGTGTTAATTTGTATGGACCAGTGAGCTTGTCTTTTTTATTAGTCTTTTTTTTTTTTTTAAGACAGGGTCTCACTCTGTTGCCTACTGTAGAATACAGTGGCATCATTGTAGCTCACTGCAGCCTTCAGCTCTTGGGCTGAAGCAATCCTCCTGCCTCAGCCTCCAGAGTAGCTAGGACTATAGTCATGTGCCACCACACACGGGTAATTTTTAAAACTTTTGTAGAGATGAGGTCTCACTATTGCCCAGGCTGGTCTTGAACTCCTGTCCTCAAGCGATCCCCCTACCTCGGCCTTCCAAAGTGCTAGGATTACAGATGTGAGCTACCATGCCTGGCCTCTTTCTTACTCTTGAAGGATAGCAGAATGTATCTGAAACATGGACATTTCTCAAAATCTTATTCTAAAAATCCACATTTGGGCCACAAAGTATTTCTTGAGGTAGCTGATCCTTTTCTGTCTTGATTTTACTTTCTTTTTATGAGGTTAATCACAGGATTCTTTATATATCAGCAATTCTTCACCACAAATTAATATAAAACAGAAAGAACATGAGGAGGTTTTGTCACTCTGCCCATCTCACGTGTTGTTTAACATTTCGGTAAATGGCATAAATTTCCAAATAGCCCCAGCATGGCATTACAGTCAGGGCTAAGCCCTGGAAAAAATGCAAAAGAGGTGAAGTTTTTTTTTGAGGAACCCTCTGTCCCTCTTGTACTTCTTTCAGGCTTCAGATTTACTTGATAAGGAATCACCCATCAAAACTTATCCTATCCCTTTAGGGTCAAACAAATCTAAGAAACAAATTCTATTAATATAATGAAAGTCTTTGATAAGGGCTTAATGTTTCATTCAGTCAAGATCCTAGTTCCATTTTGATAAGTATCCTGAATACCTGTACTCATAAAGAGTGAATTACATGGAAATTTCATGTAAGGGGGAAAGATTAAAGTAGGGTATTTTTCCGGGTTTTCTTTTTTTGAGACAGAGTCTCGCTTTGTTGCCCGGGCTAGAGTGAGTGCCGTCGCGTCATCCTACCTCACAGCAACCTCAAACTCCTGGGCTCAAGCCATCCTCCTGCCTCAGCCTCCCGAGTAGCTGGGACTACAGGCATGCGCCACCATGCCCGGCTAATTTGTTCTATATATATATTTTTAATTGTCCAGATAATTTCTTTCTATTTTTTTAGTAGAGACGGGATCTCACTCTTACTCAGACTGGTCTCGAACTCCTGACCTTGAGGGATCCACCCGCCTTGGCCTCCCAGAGTGCTGGGATT
>CAUYSK010124063.1:0-15766 GCA_963575035.1 Avahi laniger | reverse complement strand
AAGCGATCATTCTGCCTCAGCCTCCTGAGTAGGTGGGACTACAGGCATGGGCCACCATGCCCGGCTAATTTTTTCTATATATTTTTAGTTGTCCAGCTAATTTCTTTCTATTTTTTTAATAGAGACGGGGGTCTCGCTCTTGCTCAGGCTGGTCTTGAACTCCTGAGCTCAAACGATCCGCCTGCCTCAGCCTCCCAGAGTGCTAGGATTACAGGCAAGAGCCACCACGCCTGGGCCTGGCTTGGGTTTTTTGAGGTTTCTTTGAAATCCTCCCCTGCTGGGCCCCTGGGGTCAAGATTAGGATTCAGCCCAGGCACGATATGGGGTGGGGGCAGGGAGCAGGCTCAGGCAGGCTGGGCCCCCAGAGCTGTACAATAACTGTTTTGGAAGGAAGAGAGCCTGGGCAGAGAGGCTTTTGTATTTTGTGGCCTGCGTGCCCGGTTTCCAGGGCAACTGCGGACACCAGGGGAACCTTAGAGGTGGAAGCCAAGACCAGAGGACAGCCAATTGGCACCCAGAGCCCAGTTACCTGGGCCAATGGGAAGTGGAGATGGGCAGTCGGGCTGGGAGGGATCTGGGACTGAGAAGTGCAGAGATCTGGGCGACTTGGACCTTCCCTGTCAGGTTCAGCAGAAGCCAGGCCTGTTCCTGCCAACCCCTTCTCCAGAAGGCTGGAGAGGGACTGTCACAGCTAACAGGCATGCAGAAGGGAGTGCCATCTACGCAACACTAGGCCATGGCACAGCATCGGCCAGGACACGCAGGGGCAGGAGAGGCCGAGAACCTGGAGAGCTGCTCACAGATGTCCCTGCTCTGAATGAAGTTAGTCCTCTGTGCCTGGGTTCTTGGGGAGGGGTGTGGCACCTGGGGGAGAGCCAGCTCTGTGGCCCTGCTAGCTGCCCTCAAAGCCGATGCCCTTTCTTGGCACCCCCTGCCACTGCTTCTCCATGTGCAGAGATCACCATGGACAACAGCCTCCTAGCCATAGTCGTGGCCACTGGTGAGTACCCATTGCCATTCTGAGTCCCAGGGTAGGGCAGAGGCACTCTTGGCCCCTTACCATAAATTGGAAGCCCAGCCTTTTCCTCTATAGGGTCACCTAGAGCAACATCCCTCCCTGAGCCACTTGCGAAGAAGGCTGTGCATGGTTGGTGTTTGACCCCTGAGGTCCCTTCCCTGTCAATGCCAAGTTCTGCCATATACCACAGCCTTTGATACAGGAGAGGGGCTGGGAGTTCAGGCTCTTGGGTCCTCTCCTGTCACCTCAGATCCCCTGTTTCTAAGGGAATCTGCTCCTTCCCTTCCCTGAGTTTGTCCCTCTGTAAAACCTCCGTTACACACGTTACTCCTTCCCTGGGCTGAAGGTGGAGGTGGGATAAAGAAAGCTACTCTGCTCTCCCTCGCAAATCTTGGCCCCAGGGAGGTGATGTGGTGGCAAAAAGGGAGCTGCCTGCAACCGAGTTTGCCTTGCTTGTCGAGCTAATACCAGACCAGTGGGCCATTCCTGCACCAACTTCTGGAGCGGAATTCCCATCTAGGGAGGAGATGGGCCCGTGCTTGCTGCCCTCTGACTGTGCCTCTGGGGGGAGGGTAGTTTCATCCCTGGTGTTCATCATGGCCATCCTGCTGCTGCTGATGCATCAGCGTGACCCCCAGTGCTGCCAGGTCCTCTGCTCCTGTCACTTCTTTTGGAGTCCCAGCCAACACGTAAGCACCCCTAACCCCCAACCCCTTGCCCGTGCCCCTCCACCCCAGTCCTAACCAAAGGGCCCCTGCGCTCTGGCCCAGGAGAAGCAACTGTTTGTTCAGTGTGGAAGGGGCCTTCGGAATCTCTTCTCTGATGAACTCCACGGCACCCAGCCTGGGTTTCAGGGCAGCAGTGTGGAAAGGGTTAGTAAGACCCTGGCCAGGCCCCTCCCTGGCCATTGTCATAACAGGACTAAGTACAGGGAGCTGCTCAGTGAAGACAGGGTCTTTTCCCAGCTTCCCAGGCAAAGCACAGAGCCCCAACTTCTGTGGAACGGGATAAATGGCAACTGCAGCACTGTCAGTCCTTTCCCCAGGGACAGGGCACCACATGGCATCATGCATTGAAAGCAAAAGAAATCTGAGCTGCACCCATCTCAGACTCTGACCCCCCAACTCTGGGCACCAGCCTGAGGACAGAGGGATAGGGGCAGGAGGTGGCTTTCTGACTCTCCCTCTAAAGGTCATCAGAACTGACGACCAGATCATGAGAATGAGCTGGTGCCCAGAGAGGAGAGCAATCTCTTTACACCCAAGTGCATTTCAGAAATGCCAACGGTCTGTGCTTTGTGCCTTGGCCTCAGTCGAGAGGATGAAAGGGACAGAGAAAGGGCCATGGGGGACAAGAAGGGGTTTGGGCTCTGCTCTCTTGCATGCTGACCCTAAATCCTGAGCTTCACCTGGAGCTGCCCTTCATGATCCCCAGGGCTGTCCCCCTCCATACTTGAGCACCATGGGATGCTCCACCATGGTCCAGCCAGTAGAAAGGAGCATAGAGTCCCTGGGGATGCAGGTAAGGATTCTTGGGGCTGCCACTTGGGAGTTGGAGAACGGATATGCTTGGGTCCTAAAGGCAGGCAAGGAACCTAGTGTGGTTAGGGGGACTAAAAAGAATGCAGGGTAGGGGAAGGCAGGGATGAAGCCTAGAGCATCTTGTTGGAGGGGAGGACACAGTGCAGTACCCCTGAACTTAGGCTTAGTCTGGGGAAGAAGATCCAGATAAAAGCTGGATAATGGTGGTGTATTCCTCCCTGGCTCCCTTGGCTTTTCTTGGTCACAGGGCTATCCCCAGGGGGATGAGATATTCTGTGCAGGGCTGCTCAGGAGCCACCAGCTACCCCTGTGGCAGCCAGCTCGCCTGCCCAGCTATGACAGTGTTCGAAAGAAGGATCAGCAGCAGCAAATTCACCAGCTGATTGCACAGCGCTTCGGGCTCTGGGCCTGCAGAGAGGTGAAATTCCAGCCCTCCCAGCCTTGGGTGCCCTGGGTAACTGAGCTTTTTACATAATACTCTTTTATACAAAATGCCGAATTAGAGCCCCTTTGGTCAAGACAAAGAAAGGGTCACTAGTGGAGAATCCCAAGATTTGACTGGAGGCCCCACTGTACCTCTTTGTATAGAGGGAACAATGGCAGACCCCAGCCCAGGGAGGCCTACCCAGAGAGGTTTCCATGAAGCCAGCAGCTCTAGGACCCAGCTTGTTTCCTGGAAGGACCAGTCATTAGCGGAGAGGAGACATAGGAAGCAGCAGCCCAAAAAAAGGGCAGTATGTATCTGCAGGGCGGGCACAGGAACAGCTAATGCCTTTGCTCTCCCATCCCTCCAGCTGCCACCAAGCTATGCGGAAGCCCTAAGGTCACTGCCTGCAGCACCACCCAACCTTGGCTCTGCTCACCCATCCCAGGAAGCAGCCACCTGCCCTGCTCAGGGAAACACCACTGTGTAGGAAGGAGCAACCACCCTTGTCCTGCCTCTTCCCATTTCTCCAGGAGACAGGAAGGAACAGCACTGAGCTTATGGAGGCAGCCCCCACCAATCTCCCCTGCCTAAGGACTACCCCAGCTGGGCCGTGATACCTGAGGACCCCACGCAGGATGCCAAAGTGAACCCCCACAAAGCCCAGGTCACCTTTGCCAAGGATCTGCAAGAGGTGAAGAATCCAGGGTTGCGCCCTAAGAGAATGAGGTAACAAGTTCAAGGCAGAATTTTAGGATTGGGAGGCTTCTCTGCCCTCAATCCCTGAGCCCCTGCCTTCAGGGCAGAGGACAGTCCTTGAAAGGAAGCCACTGGACTGCAGTGAACACCACCTGCCTCCAACAGCTAGGAATGACTGTTCCCCACAACAAAATTTCCTTCCTGGGCCCTCTACTCAAAGCCAAGCCTTTAAAGGTCATGGTTGGTACGACAATGAAGGTCTGCCCCAGCCCACTCTAGGCCCTCACTCAGATTCCTGAAGCCAGATTCTTTGCTGCTGGAAATAAATCAAGAACCAGAAAAGAATGTGGGCTCAGCGTGTCCAGCTCTTTGGGTGAGCAGGAAGAAGCCGTTTGTTACCTACTCTGCCTTGCCACCAGAAGGTCCTAGGTATTTCAGGGCAGATGGGGCCTGACTGAACCTCTCAGGAGATCTCCTGCCATCCCACAAGCTCCCTCTCTACCCTGGACCTGCAGAGGCAGGGAGGGGGCTACCATGTGGCCATCTCTGGGGCTGCAGCCCCAGCTCCCTTTGCATGCAGAGGAACATGGCTGTATTGTTTCGGCTCTCCCCACCCCTCCTCCCAGGGCCCAGGCACTGTCAGTCACTGGACTTTTATGGGATCCAAGAGGGGAAGTAGTAGTGACACCCTCAAGCACGAGCTCTCCTCTTCCTTCCTCCCTGGGGGATGGTGCTGAAGCAATCCCGTCCTCCAAAGTCCCCTCTTCTCATTTCCTTGCTCTGATGGGCCTCCTGCCCACTTTGAGGCCTCCCCCTTGGTGTGCACTAGAGAATGTAGGTAAGGGCCAACGACACAGTAAGCAGTTCCATTCAGGTTTGTCCCCAAGTAGCATAGGCTCATGATTCCAGCTAACTTTATTTTTGGCCCCAGGTCAGGTCTCCCAAAGGGTTTCTCAGCAGTCACTTCGCAGAGTCTCCCACAGAGACTCCTTCACCAAGCACACCTCCTCTTCCTCGGGAGGCCTTATCATCACCTCAACCGTTGACTTCTGTCACCTGGGCTCCAGTCTCTGTCTAATGGCCTCAAAGCATAGCCACCAGTTTGAAGGTGCCCTCAGGCTTGGCAGGAACCACGTGGACAAAAGTCTTGTAGAGCACAGCGCCCTTGGGCAGCCTTGTAACCAGATCCACAGCCTCCGAGTTGCGGGGATGGGGCACGTAGGGCTCCTTAGTGTAGCGGACTATCCCCTCTTCCAGGGCGTACAGGCACTTCCTCTTCCCCAGCCCCACCTGCAACACACAGACCTGGTCAGCTGGACGGAGAGCCGGGTCCACTGCAGGGCTTCGGGACAGACTTCTCACATGGATTCAGGCCCTGGGGCTGAAGGGGAGGGTTCAGAGAGCTCCACCTCAGCTTCCCTTTCCCACTGCTTAGCACTTCCTTGCCTTCTGCTTCTTTACTGACACATAACAAAGGAGGGAAAAGAACATTCCAACAGCCAATCCTGCTCCCTGCTCAGTCCCAGAGGACTGATACTTGGAGCTATGTCTTTGCAAGTGGTCAGAAGCCACACTAAACAGATCCCAAAACCAGGCAGAGGAAGATGCCCCTAATCAAGGCCCCTAGCGCTTCACTTAAGACTTCAAAAACACTAGAGTTAAAATATTAAACACTAGTTTGATGTGCACTTTCATCTGTATAGTGATCTATAAAATTTAGGCTCTATGGAAAGTATAGACCAAAGCCATATAGATAAAGCATATGCTAATAAAATTAATAATAGCAGTGACATTAGCTAATACTGATACAAGCCCTTTTATATGATCTCATTAATCTTCACTCTGTGAAACAGGTATTATTTCCAACACTGTTTTTCAGATGAGAAATATGAAGCAGAGAGATTAAATAAACTGTGTGGTGTATATACAGTTTTTAACTATATTATTTTTTTTAGCTCTTTTCTTTTAGAACTTCAGATAGGATGTGGGGTGATTTTTACCCAGGCAGTCCAGCACTATTCTCTGTTTCTCTAATTAAAAGAAAAGACTCCAATGGAGCCAGGATGCTTGCTTCAAATCCCAGCAATACTACTTATTCGTGTGGTCTTGGGCAAGTTACTTTACTTCACTGTGCCTCAGTTTTTTCGTCTGCAAAATGAGGATAATATTAACTACTTTACAGGGTCATCTTGAGGATTAAATGAGTTAGTAATCATCATGAGCTTAGAACACTACCCAGCTCAAAACATGTTAGTTTTTATTGTTGTTATTAATGTAGCCACACATCCAATGTCTTAAGTTCTAAAAGATAAAGCTACTACATATATATTCAATTCACATAAAAATTAGCATCTTTGAAATAAATATAGGTTATTATCAGCCTTTCTATGTCCACTAAAATATCAGAAAAGGGGTGAGGAGGGGGGGAAAACTGATTACAAAGGAAACTAAATATTTAAAATAATGTGAAGGATATAGTATAGTTCTGTCTTAAACAAAGAACTTTCCTACCTCATAAAGGAATCCCAACTTGCTGAAACTGAAATCCCCACCTGATAGGGACCTAATTTCTAGCACACACTAAATTATATTTCATTAAATTCAAGCTATCTTTCAACTACCTACTAATAAACTTATGCAAAGGAAGAATTCTTAGAAATCATGACAAATGAATAAATTGAAATTAGTTTCCCAAGACTCAAAAAAATAATTAAATCACTAGGCATCTTGTGCTCCAAGAACTGAGGGTTAGAAAGGAGAACCAAGAATACCAGCCTAACACTATACCAAGGCAAAACATAAGTGATTTGGGAATTAGGCAGACCTGGTTCAAATCCTAGCATTCACTTGGACTCTACATTTCTGGCATTTCTCCTGAAAAACGGAGATGATACTTACCACATAGGGATGTGGTAAAGATGAAATGAGATCATGTAGGCATAGGAATCAGCACAGTGATTGCCATTTGGTAAGCACACAATAAATGCAACTGTTATTACTGTGCTCAGGGGCATGGAGATGTGGTCCTAGAAAGGACAAAAGGGGAGCCACAGAACAACTCACATGTGCACCTGGGTGCCAACGGAAATGGCGCTGAGTCCCAAGGATGTTCCCAGCATGAACATAGTGACCTAGAAGAGAAGTCCAAAATTGCACTGACTCCAGGCCCCAGTGATCAGGCAGCACAGCAAACTGCTAAGAAAACACGATGGCCCAAATGTGGCACACCATCCTCTAAGCCTGCCCCTGGCCAAAAACAACTCCCAGATGGTCCAACACAAGCAGCACTTGGCCTTCCACCCAGCACAGGAGCCTCTTGTCTAAGGCTAAGGTTCACACCTACCCGCTCCTCCTCAGCCCCTCCCCTTCTTCAGGTCTTAACTGTCCCATTAATCTGGAGAGCCAAATACTATGGTGGAGAGAACAGGGCCAGGTATTTGTAGGTTTGCTGTTCTCCTAAGGAACATCAGGGTAGGGTGCAGCTGGGAGATGGAAGCCAAGGCACATCCTCACCTTCCATTTTCTTGATGCCATAGCGTTTGCCTGATGACTTTCCACCGAGGTTTTTGGAGCTGCCACCTGTCTTCTTGGATGCATATCTGACGGCAAGAGCTGTGGCTGGAGGGGGACTCAGCAGGGCTGTAAATGTAGAAAAAACAGAAACACTGCTCAGACAGAGAGGTTTGCAATCAGACTCTCTTTCTCTGCCTCAATGGGCGATTTGCTAAGCTGAGAGGTGACAGAGGAGACAAGAAAGATATAATATGTGAGGGGAGCAGAAATACCACTTATGAGTGGTTTTCAGGGAACACCTGGAAGTCCCTGGCCTTCTTCCACAGCAGGGGACAATTCATTTCTTGTACTGTCCAGGGTGTAAGCACTGTGTTGGGGATATGGGTGGTAGGTGGGGGGGAGCAGTGAAATATAAATGGAAAACAAATTAAACACCATGTGCTCTGGGTCCTGACACATTCAGTCTGAATGTGCTGAGGAGAAACAAACACCACAGAAACAGAAGAAGCCAGCAAGAGGACACCGCAGAACTGCCTGCTTCAGCCTCACTCACCCTCATGCTCCACGGAGGGGCCAGACTCTCTGAGCCCAACAATAGGACACCCAGAGAGAGGCTTCTGCTTCAGCCTCACTCACTACTTTCTTAGCTATCCACTCATCTACCACACACCAAATACTTGTAAACAAAAAGGGCAGGTGATCTGAGGGTAGCTCCCACAGAGTCCTGGCCATTTCAGAAGGCTGGGCCCTTTCTTCCCAAAGCCCATCAAGCAGAGGTCCAACCATGACCAGTACACTGCCCTTTGTTAATCTTACCTCTCCATATTCATTCTAAAGTGCTCAATGGCATTTATTTTAAAAAGGAAAACAAACCAAAGTTCATACTAAGATGGAAGTCCCTTGATATATGATAAGCCTATGGATGGAAGTTCTTGTCTTCAGGTCTCCAGACACAGCCACGGTTTAAGGACCATGCCAGGGTCTTTACAGAAGCCCTGTGGTCCCTGGAACCTGTAAGTTCAGAGTTCCAGAAACCTAGTTTTCTGACATTTTCATGAGAACAGAGACTAGCTGGGGCAAAGGACCAGAGATAAGGGCTTGGAGAGACAACATGTTAAATGCCCAGCACCAGGATCTACCTACCTTTAAACATCTATTCATTCATTCATTCATACACTCATTAAGCTCAGGAACTGGGCTTTTGCTTTACCTACGTTATCTCATTCACAGATCGTTTTACTCTTCACCCTACTCCCCGTCCTCCTCAAAGTAAATGGTACCACCATCTATCCAGTTGCTCAGGCAGAAACCAAAGAGTCAGTGCAGATTCTTTCTCTCGGTTCACCTCAAACATCCAGTTCACCAGCAAGCTCTGTGGCTTCTATCTCCAAAACAGATCTCAAATCCATCCATTTTCCTCCAAGTTCACTGCCACCAGTAATATCTTGGCTAAATCATCTCTGTCAGGACTAGTACGACTTCCCATCCAGTTTCGCTTCCACTCCTAAACTCTTTTTTTCCCTATTATTCCTATTTTACAATACTACTCTCTTTGAATTTACATAAGAGCATTAGCTTGTTTCTCAAAATGTAAAAGTGGATTAAGTCACTCTCCTGCCGTTCATTCAACACAGGGCTAAACCTCCTGTCATGCTCCAGCATGTGTCACGATTTACAACTATTTAATTTATGTGTGTCTATTTACTGACTTATACACTAGAAAGGGGGCTAGAGATCATGTCTTCATGTTTTCTGCTGATTTTCCCAACACTTACCCCTCAGTCTGTTAAATGAATAAATTAACTTTTTGAGCTCCAATGTGCCAATACTACTAATACTAGTCCTTTTTTTTTATTTTGTCTTTCTCTTTTTTGCCCGATTGACCCACTGGTAGACATACTTATCCTTCCTACAAATGAAGGGATCCACGTAAACTCTCGACTGCCAAGGAAACCGTCCACACGCACCCCGAAACGCCCGGGAAGCGGACAGTGGTTCTGAGGCAAGGGAAAGAAACAAGCTACTCAAACTCTCTTCCTCGCAACTCCGCCCAAGAAATGTCACGTGATCAACTGCCGCCCCCTCAAACCTCGCGTCCCCCGCACTTCCCCTCGTATCCGAGGTCCTCCGCGGGAACCGCTTTCCACCTCCCGGCCTCCTTGCTGGATCCGCACTCTGCTTTTACCCCTTGCCCCACTATGGCTACGGCGTCAGTTACCCGCTGCCCGCGTCCTCAGCGCCAGCACCGCCGACGCCATGTTTGCCTTACACTAGCTTCCGGCCTCGGAAAGGTTCTGCTTCCGCTACCGGGAGATCTACTTCCGGGTCCTGCCTGGCAGTTGAAAGAGTAGCGCGTAGAAATCGGAGGTGAGCGCACTGCGTCGCGGGCCGCTTGGCTGGTCAGGGTTTCCCTCGTGAGCACCGCTCTGTAGGGTCTTGGTGGCCAGGGCGTCCGGGGGCGTCTGCAGCTGACCGCCGACCTGAGAGGCGCGCAGTTTCCCCAGCAGAGGCCCGCTTCTCCGCCTCCCTTATTTTACAGTAGTTAGCCGAGGCTCAGCGAGCAGTCAGGGATGAGGCCCCCTCCTTTGTCATCAACTTACTTTACTTAACCAGATAACTGTGTGCCAGATAAACTGAGCTACGGTAAATGCGATATTTCATTTAATTCTCTCAACCTACGAAATTGGTATTGTTATTATCACTATCGTGCTAAAGAGGAAACTGAGGCCCAGGAAGGTTACGTTGCTCATCCAGGGTCATACCTGCAGTGCCAGTAAATATTCAGGCAATGAGTCTTGCATATGACCCAGCAATTCCACTCCTAGGTGTACACATGCAAGAGAATTGAAAACATGCCCCCACAAGAACTTTTAAATGAATGTTCATAGCATTATTTATAATAGCCAAAAAAGGAAACAAGCCAAATGTCCATCATGTGATGAATGGATAAACAAAATGTGGCATATCCATACAACAAAATATTATTCAGCCATAAAAAGCAATGAAGTACTGATGCATGCTACAACCTTGAACCTTGAAAACATTATGCTAAGTGAAAAAGGCAGATCACAAAAAGCCACATATTGTATGATTCCATTTATATGAAATGTCCAGAATGGGCAAACCCATGGAGACAGTAGACTTGTGTTTGGTAGGGGTGGGAGGCTGGGGGAGAAATGGACGGTGACTGCTTAATGGCTATGGAATTTCTTTTTGAGGTGATGAAAATGTTTTGGAATTAGTGGTGATAGTTGCACAACATTTTGAACTATACACTTTTAAACAGATGAATATTATGGTATGTGAATTATATTTTAATTTTTAAACAGGATGATTTTTGGTATCTCCATTTCAAATGCAGAGATCAACAAGGGGGTGGTGTTAAACCTTGTTACTACCCCCATTAAAATTTTGTAATAGGCCGGGCAGGGTGGCTCACACCTGTAATGCTAGCACTCTGGGAGGCCGAGGCGGGAGGATCGCTCAAGGTCAGGAGTTTGAGACCAGCCTGAGCAAGAGTGAGACCCCATCTCTACTAAAAATAGAAAGAAATTATGGACAACTAAAAAATATATATAGAAAAAGTTAGCCGGGCATGGCGCATGCCTGTAGTTCCAGCTACTTGGGAGGCTGAGGCAGGAGGATGGCTTGAGCCCAGGAATTTGAGGTTGCTGTGAGCTAGGCTGATGCCATGGCACTCTAGTCCGGGCAACAGAGCCAGACTCTGTCTCAAAAAAAAAAAAAAAAATTTGTAATAGTTACTCTACTTTGTTTATACCTCACCTTGACCTAGACGGATTTGGGGAGGATTCCAGTTAGATGACAGATCGAATGTGTTCGGGCCATGTCCTATTTCTCTTTTCTCTGTATCTCCTATTTATCTTCATAAAGGTTGGCTATAGAATACATCTAGTGGACTGAATTGAATGCTCCAGTCTGTGTCTCATCTCTCTTTTCCTTTCAGGGAATTAATTTGATAGCACGTATTGATGGCTCTAAAGAAGTCATCATTCTCACTGGATTCCAGTGAGAGTGACTCTGAGGAGTTGCCAACATTTGCTTTTCTGAAGAAGGAACCATTTTCAACAAACAGGAGGCAGCCTCAGAGGAAGGAGAAGATTGTAGTGGTTGACCCCTCAGATTCTGTGGCCTCCTGTCCTCTATCACCAGGGTTGAAAGAGTCACTCCTTGTCCCGGACACAGCTGAAACTGTCACACAAACAGAGCCAGTCAAGGTGCTAAGCAGTGAAAGTGAGGATGAAGTGGAACTTCTTCCCCTGGCTGAGAGGCTTGCATGTAAGTTTTTGACCCACAAGCAGCTGAGCCCTGAGGACTCTAGCTCCACAGTTAGAAGTGTTTTGAGTCATCAAAATAATGAAGGAGCATCAAGTGACTGTAAAAAGCAGCCCTTTCCAAAGATCCCTGATGTTCCCCTCCATGATACCTCAGAGAAGAGTGCATCAGATAAAAAGGACCCTATCTTAGACAATCCGTCAGCTTCCAGCCTACAATGCCATCAGCTTCCAGCCTACCAGTCTACCTGCCCTGTCCAGAGCAACAGCTTGACAGTAGCCAAAACAAATTCTGACATCCTCCCACCTCAGAAGAAAACCAAGCGTAGTCAGAAGGTCCGGGGAAGAGGCTCACAGGGATGCCGGCAGCAGGGACAAGCAAGCCAGAAGGAAAGCACCCTGACACAACAGCAAAGAAAGGGGGCGGCAGCACTGGCTAACAGGCTGAAATCCCAGAGGCCAGAGGAATGCTTGAAACACATCACTGTGGTGCTGGATCCAGGTCCTCCTAGCATCTGTCTTCACCCTTTGCTGAGCGATCTGCTTTCTGGACCACCCACTGACAGTCCCTTTCCCATCTGTTGCAGTGCTTTTACAGATGGAAGGTGGGGGCCAGCTCCTCGGAGCATTGCAGTCCATGGGGTGCTGCTGTGTGATTGAGGCGCAGGCCGTGCCTTGCAGTATCTCTTGGAGGAGAAGGACTGGGCCATGTGAGGTAGGGGGTTTCTGGCTGATATCTCTCCTCCCTTTAGACTTACAGGATAAATATGCTTTTTTTGAAAGGATATGTATCAGTCAGGACCCCAGCAGAAAAACAGATGGCACATTCCATTTAGGATAATTTGAGAAAGATTTAATGAAGGGACTGTTTTCCAAGGTGTGGGCAGGGTACAAGGAATCTATAAGGGACAGCCCAGTACCTCAGGGTAATAACAGCAAAGTTCAGGGTTTCTTGACCTCAGTACTGTTGACATTTTAATTCTTTGTTTTGGGGCTGTCCTGTGATTCACAATATCAGCAACTCAGAACAGCATCCCTGGCCTCTACCTGCTGGATGCCGATAGCACCTCTTTCGGTGATGAGAATCAAAAACGTCTCCAGACATTACCAGATGTACTTTGTGGGGAAAAATTGCCCCTAGCTGAGAACCACTGATATAACTGTTACCATCCCTCTCCCTGAAGGGATGAAGGGAGGGAATGGTTAGCAGAGTCCAGGAGGAGAGAGAAATACAGACAGGGCCACCTTGAGAGAAGACTTGACCTCCAATAGAAGGGTGCAGTAAACCCTAGGTGACCCCACAGGGAGGGAACCAGGGGAAAAGATACCCTGACTTCACTCGCCTCCTTCCCTCCAATCCCCTACTGAGGTTTCCCACTGGTCACACGCAGCTGGGAGCCAGAGGACATACGGACCTTGTGATGTCCATAGAGATCACCTCCTCAGGCAGAGAGCAGAGTGGGCAAAGGGGAGATAATCCGCACAGGATTCCTAGTTCTCTAGCTGGGCTTTGGGAATGGGGAGGCTTGTGTTTGAATCCCAGCTCCGCAGCTCTGTTGCTATGACCCTGGGCCAGTTATTACAAATCTCTGTGCTTCAGTTGCCTCATGTATAAAATTCTTATTGTGGGGACCAAACAAGAACCCAGGACCAGCACACAGCAGGCACACAGTCAATGTCCTTTCCCTACCTAGGCTCCCAGGTTACACAGTTCCTGTACCTGTCACTTCTCTTCTCTATAAACCCAAAATACTCCACCCCTCATTTTCAAAAGTTTATAGATGATACATTAAGATTTTTTTCCTCTCTTTTTCAGATCTCATAACTTTCTCAGTAATTTGGGACATTTACCCATACTTTTTATTTTAGAGATATTGGCAAACTTTTATATTCACACAGCAAGGCACTGCCACATTCTGTTTGTGTCAGTTGCACTAATCCTGTAAGGTGAAATTCTCCCCACATCACAGGTGTGATAAAGTTAGCAAAGTTAAAAGCCTTGTTAAGGATCACAGCCAGAATTAGAACTCAGAGCTCCTCCCACCCGTGCTTTGCTGTAGCATGGGTCTTGCTTTTGCATATAGGGACCCAATCAGAAAACTTTCTATGAAAGTCCTGCTCCCCAGTCACTCCATGATACCATACTGCTGTAGGAGTCTTGGCCTTGAGGCAGCCTTGGCTTTGTTTGATAATGCCCCAGCTATGATAAAGAGGAGTGCTCTCACAGACCGAAGTTTCCCTTTTGATTCTTATCTTTGCCACACAAAACCTATGTGTTAGGAAGGGGCACTCAGCTCACAGCATCTACCTTCAAAGCCAGAGTCATTTATTTGTACTAAATCCTTTGGAGGAGTCTCCTGTCCCTCCACTGCCCCATTCAAAATGCATAGAAAAAATTGGCAGTTACTTCTCAGTCCCTTTCAACTTGCTGATGTTCCTTCTTGTTCACCATCCGTGGGATGCAGGGCACGAGGTTAAACAACTGAGGACTGGGAAGGGACAGGATCATGGGTGGTTGTTTCTTGTCACCATGACTTCATTCAAGAAGAAAAAGGATAATGCACAAGGGGTGGGAGTGAGTTCATTCACCCAGAAGACCTGGGCCACACTCACAGGTGCTCACCACCTGCTGACCTCCCTCCCTGTGCTGTGTTCCGGGCCCTTTGGCAGGACGGTGAGGACTGGGTGGAGGAGCCAACGGTCCTGGTGTTGCTTCTGGCAGAGGCGTTTGTATCCATGATCTACAACCTAAAACAGGTGGGCAGAGCCAAAGGGGTCGGGGCTGAGGCACGGAACAGAGGGCCGACTCTTGCTAGGGAGCAAGTATTAATGCAGTTTCTGCTCCTTCATGCAGGGAAGTCTGGGCAACACTGAGAGAGGGAAGGAAACACTTCGGGGCTTTGTAACTGACATCACAGCAAGGACAGCCGGGAAAACTGTGTCACTGGTGATTGTGGATCAGGAGAAATGCTTCAGGTCTGGATTTGCCCTGGGGATTTAGTGTTAGAAGGGGCAGCTCTCTGGCCAACTGGATTGAGTTTGTTCATCCCAGATGTGGGTCACTCTGCAAGGTAGCACCTCTGTTGAGCTCTGTGGGATGCGCTGGTCCAGTCTTCTTGCACCTCTTCAGCCTGAGCTCAGCCTGGAGCTGCTGTCCTTTCATTTCCTCCCCTGCTCCAGTGCTCAGAATCCCCCAAGGAGAAAGAAACAGGGAGTAGCAAATAAACAGGCCAAGGAGAAGCAGCAACAGAGACAACCAAAGGCCACCTCGGGGTCCATGGTGTCCAGGGTAGACATGGAAGAGGTAAGAACTTCCTGTTGTCTGAGTCAGGCTGGGTACCCACTGGTCATCTAACCAGATTTGCTATTGATAGAGAATAAAATGCCCACTGCATGCTGCTTTCTGCATTGGCACCAAGTAGGAGAGAAGGGGCCAAACAGGGAGCCAAGGGGCTGGGGTGTGGCTTCAGTGAACAGCGACAGCACTTCCAACTGGTCTCTCTCTACCCTTACAGTCCATCATTGCATTTGGGTTTCTAGGCATTGGTGGATCTGCAACTACACACAGAAGCCCAGGCTCGAATTGTGCAGAGCTGGAAGGAACTGGCCGACTTCGCATGCTCATTCACAAAGGCTGTGGCAGAGGCACCCTTCAAGTGAGTGCCCCTAGCAAGTCCAGCCTCCATGCTGGGCCTTGTCCTTTACAGTGGTTCTCAACAGCCAAAGAAAACATCCCTTTCCCCTCATCTTTGCAGTCAGCCCATTGCTTCTCAAGCTTGAAGCAGGAGCTGACCTCATGCTGCAGGTTTTTGGGAAGAGCCCCAGGCCCAGTCCCTTTTAAAATATTCTCCTTTAGCTTATGTGAAACTGTGTGTTCTGCAGTTTGATACTGGGTTACCAATAAGCCAAGTTCCTAGGATTCATGACAGGTCAAATCATAATGTAATAAGCCCTAGTAAAGGAAATTTGTAGCCTACTTAGTTCGAGTGTTCATGGTCAGAATTTAAATTTTTTTTTTTTTTTGAGACAGAGTCTCACTCTGTTGCCCAGGCTAGAGTGCCAAGGAGTCAGTCTAGCTCACAGCAACCTCAAACTCCTGGGCTTAAGCAATCCTTCTGCCTCAGCCTCCCGAGTAGCTGGGACTACAGGTACCCGCCACCATGCCCGGCTAATTTTTTCTATATATTTTTAGTTGTCCAATTAATTTCTTTCTATTTTTAGTAGAGACAGGGTCTTGCTCTTGCTCAGGCTGGTCTCGAACTCCTGAGCTCAAACAATC
>CAUYSK010124062.1:0-17549 GCA_963575035.1 Avahi laniger | reverse complement strand
GAAATTAATTGGACAACTAAAAATATATAGAAAAAATTAGCCAGGCATGGTGGCGCATGCCTGTAGTCCCAGCTACTCGGGAGGCTGAGGCAGGAGGATCACTTGAGCCCAGGAGTTTGAGGTTGCTGTGAGCTAGGATGATGCCATGGCATTCTAGCCTGGGCAACACAGTGAGACTCTGTCCCAAAAAAAAAAAAAAAAAAAAAAGTCGTTGCCGCTGAGCATGGCAACTGGAGGGAGGCTGAGATGAGCAAAAAGGAACTTTCTGGAGGTGATGAAAATGCTTTATACAGTCATGTGCCATATAACGACACTTCGGTCAACAGTGGATCACATATAAGACAGCGGTCCCATAAGGTTAGAATACCGTATGTTTTACTGTACCTTTTCTATATTTAGGTATGTTTAGATACACAAATACTTACCATCATGTTACAATTGCCTACAGTATCCAGCACAATAACATGCTGTGCAGGTTTGTAGCCTAGGAGCAATAGGCTACACCGCACAACCTAGGTGTGTAGCAGGCTGCACTATCTAGGTTTGCTTAAGTACACTCCATGAGGTTTACAAAACGACCAAATCACTAACAACACATTTCTCAGAATGTATCCCCATCATTAAGTGAAACATGACTATTTTTCAACACAGATAGGAGTTACATAGTTTTATGCATTTTTCAAAATTCATTGAACTGCACACTGAAGATCAGTGCTTTCCACTGCATATACATTTTACCTAAAAAAAAAAATCTGAAAACAAATTAAATACTGTTTTTCAAAGGGACATCTGAAAAAAAAAAAGTAAAACCCCCAAATATAAAGAATCTTGGGTCAATTGCCTCTTTCTAAAGGAATTACATTTATCAGTTATTGGAATTTACACACCAGTTTTAAGGGATTATTCTTCATGAGTACAATTCATCTTTAAGATGTGACAGAGCTCTGGCTGAGGGTGTCCTAGTGACATCCCTGGGTGCCACCTGTGCAGATGAGTCGGAACCTCCTCCCTTCCTGTGGCCCACCTCTGGAGAAATGGTAGAGCAGACACTGGACTTACCTCCTAGGGTGCAACGCAAAGACTGGGGCTGGGGGGGGCGGGGCATGGCTCACGTACAAGTTTTCAGAAGTTTATAGGCTTTCCCAAAAGTCACCAAGTTTATATAAGTAAATCTATAAGTTGAAATTAGGAGGTTGGGTGGGGTTTGGGGAGGATTTTTACATTTTTATGTAACTTTTTTTAAATTGGAAAATCATAGATAAATTTATCCTTTCCTTTCTCCCTCCCTCCCTCCTTGCCACAGTTTCCAATTGAGCATAATTAAATTCTATTAGTTTGAAATTTTCCCTTCTTTCTGAAAGATATTGATTGTTAAGGTGAATTTATTGGTCCGATAATAATCTTGATTTTAAAATATCCATGAAAATATCCTGGTAGAAAAACAATTTAAAAGACTTTTTTCCCCTTGGACTTTAGCAAGAACTAATACTCCCACCAAGGTCAGCTCTCAGATAATAATGGCATATTTATATTAACGAATACCTCAAAGACCTTGACCGTTAGCATTGTTTTTCTTCCCTCTTTAATTTATAACCCCATTCTGATTCAGGGAGTCTAAGAAAAAGAAAAAAATAACAATTTATAACCCCAAGCTTGAAGGTGAAGCTGTTTTTTCTAGGGTGTTTTCTATTACAGGACACGTACACACTCATTGGCAGTCATTGCCACTACAGACTGAGTTCAGGGGAAAAGCCAGAGGCAGAGAAAGGGAGGTGCACACACCTGAATGAGGCGCTTTATGTGATGCTCACAATACTAGGCCTCAGGTGTTGGGAACCTCATTTTCCAGTCGAGGAGCTGGGATACAGCCAGATGGGGCAGCCTCCAGGCCATGCTCTGTCTAGTACCTCTGGGCTTTGCAAACCGGGAGGCGTCAGTGTCCTATAGCTGCTGCGACACATCACTACAGACTTGGTGACATAAAAAAACATGGATTTATTATCATGTAGTTCTGGAGGCCAGAAGTCCCAAATGAATCTTAGGAGGCTAAAAGCAAGGTGTTGCCAGGACTGGTTCCCCCTGGGGGCTCTAGAGGAGATTCTGTTTCCCTGCCCTTTCCAGCTGCTGGAAGCTGTCCTCGTTCCTTGGCTCGTGGTCTCCCGTCACATCACCTTTTCCCCGTGTCCATCACCACATCACTTTCTTCCTCTTCTGCAGTCAAATCTCTCTTCTTCCACATCTTCTGGTGTTTAAAGGACACTTGTGATTACATTGGGCCCACCCAGATAATGAGGGATAATCTCCCCATCTCAAAATCCTTAACCTAACCACATCTGTGAAATCCTTTTTGCCATACCAAGGAAAATTCACAGGTTTTGGGGATTAGGATAGGATATTTTGGAGGCCATTAACCAGCCTACCACATGGGGCCAAACAATGCCACATTGTGGGCAGACACATCCTCAAAATAAACACAGTACTTCTTTTTGGAGCATCTGTTTTTACCAAAGATTTTTGATATAAAAGTACATTTTAATATTGAAACCAACATAAGTACATAGCGGAGTAAATGCTAAATTTGCATGACTTTTTAAAAAGTGAATTTTTAGCATAGATAATTTCAAACATTAGCAATAGCAGCAAGAATAATGAAACCCCACGTAACCATCACTCGACTTCAAAAATTATCAAACTATCATGGCTAATTTAGTTTTATCTGTACCCCTATTCACTCCCCTCACTCAGGATCACTGCAAAACAAATTCTAAATATATCATTTCATCTATAAATATTCCAGTATGTATTTCTGAAGGGGACTCTATTGTTTTCTAACAAAACCAAAATACTATTCTCCCACCTAAAAATTAACAATAATTATTTAATTGTATTAAATAGGTTGTCAATGTTCAAATTTCCCTTAATGGTACATTTGGCATTTCTCATAATTTCTTTTATAGTTAATTTGCTCAGATCAGGAGCCAATAAAGTCCATGTGTTACAAGTGGTTGATATGACTCTGAAGTCTTGTTAAACACATAGGTTTCCTCTCCCTTCTACTCTCTCTTTCTCTTTTTAATAGACTTTATTTTTTTAGAGCAGTTTTAGGTTCTCAGCAAAATCTCTGCAAGGGCAGAGATTCACCATATACCCCTGGCCCACACACATGCATAACTTCCCCATTACCACCACGCCCCCCACCAGAGTGGGACATTTCTTACAACTGATCAACCTACATTGATACATCATAACCATCCAAACACCATAGTGTACATTAGGTGTTGTACATTCTATGGGTTTGCACAAATGTACAATAATATGCATTCACCATTATAATATCATACAAAGTAGTTTCACTGCCCTAAAAACCTCTGTGCTCCACCTATTCATCCTTCCCCTCCACACCCCCGGCAACCATTGACCTTTTTACTGTCTCCATAGTTTTGCCCTTTCCAGGACGTCATATAGTGGGAATCACACAGTATATAGCCTTTTCAGATTGGTTTATGTCACTTAGTAATATGCATTTAACTTTCCTCCGTGTCTTTTCATGTTTTGATAGCCCATTTCTTCTTGTGCTGAATAATATTTTGTTGTATGTTTATTTATCCATTTACCTACTGAGGGACCTACTGGTTGCTTCCGAGTTTGGGCAATTATGAATAAAGCTGCCATAAACATTCGTGTGCAGGTTTTTGCACGGACATAAATTTTCAACTCCTCTGGGTATGTATCAAGGACTGTAATTGTCGGATCATATGGCAAAAGCATTTTAGTTTTATAAGAAACCGCCAAACTGTCTTCCAAAGTGGCTGTACCATTTTGCATTCCCACTAGGAATAAATGAGAGTTCCTGTGGCCCCATATCCTCACCAGCACTGGGTGTTGTCAGTGTTCTGGATTTTGACCATTTTAGTAGGTGTGCAGTGGTACCTCATTTTTGTTTTAATTTCCTTTTTCCTGATGACATATGATATGGAGCATCTTTTCATATGCTTATTTGCCATCTATATGTCTTTTTTGGTAAGGTGTCTGTGGCCCATTTTTAAATTGGGTTGTTTGTTTTCTTATTGTTGAGTTTTAAGAGTTCTTTGTATATTTTAGATAACAGTCTTTTACCAGATATGTCTTTTGCAAATACTTTCTCACAGTCTGTGACTTGTCTTTTTATTCTTTTGACAGTGTCTTTTGCAAAACAGAAATCATTAATTTTAATGAAGTTGAGCTTACCAACTCTTTCTTTCATGGATTGTGCATTTGGTACTGTATCTAAAAAGTCATGGCCGTACCTAGGGTCATCTAGATTTTCTCCCATGTTATCCTCCAGGAGTTGTATATAGTTTTGTGTTTTACTTTTAGATCTGTGATCCATTTTGAGTTAGTTTTATAAAGCATGTAAGATCTGTGTTTAGATTAATTTTTTTTGCATGTGGACATCCAGTTTTTCCAGCACCATTTGTTGAAAACACCATCTTGTCTCCATCATGTTGCCTTTGCTCCTTTGCCAAAGATCAGTTGACTGTATTTATGTGGGTTTATTTCTAGGCTCTCTATTCTGTTCCATTGATCTATTCGTCTATTCTTTTGCTAACAGTACACCGTGTAGATACTGTAGCTTTATAGTAAGTCTTGAAGTTGGGTAGTGTCTACACCCTTCAACTTTCTTCTTCTCCTTTAATATTGTGTTAGCTATTTTGGGTCTTTTGCCTCTCCATATAAACTGTAGAATCAATTTGTTGATATCCACAAAATAACTGCTAGGATTTTTATTGGGATTGCATTGAATCTATAGATCAAGTAGGGAAGAACTAACTTCTTGACAATATTGAATTTTCCTATCTGTGAACATGGAATAGCTCTCCATTTATTTAGATTTTTTATTTCTTTCATCAGAATTTTATAGTTTTCCTCCTATAGCTGTTGTACATATTTTGTTAGATTTATACCTAAATATTTCATTTTGGGGGGGATCCTAATGTAAATGGTATTGTGTTTTTAATTTCAAATTCCACTGGCTCATTGCTCATACATGGGAAAGTGATTGACATTTATATTAACCTTGTATTCTGCAGCCTTGCTAAAATTGCTTAATAGTTTCAGTAGTTTTTTTTGTTGATTTGTTCAGATTTTCTACCTAGACAATTATGCCACCTGTGAGCAAAGAAAGTTTTATTTCTTCCTTCCAAATCAGCATACCTTTTATTTTCTTTTCTTATCTTATTGCATTAAATAGTACTTCCAGTATGATGTTGAAAAGAAGTGAGGGGGACATCCTTGCCTTGCTTCTGATCTTAGTGTGAAAACTTCTAGTTTATTTTTGAACTTGCAATTTATTTGTTGAAGAAATAGGTTATTTGTCTTGAAGAGTTTGCCAATTTATCCCATGGTGATATTAGTCATGTTTTCCCCTCCCTGTATTTCCTGGAATGTGAAATTAGATCTTAAAGCTGGACCAAATTTACGTTCAATTTTGGGGGCATAAATACCAGTATCCTTTTCTCAGGAGGCACATAATGTCTGGTTGTCTCTTTCTTTTATGATATTACTAGACTGTGATCATCAGTGCTGAGATCCTTCAATTCACAAGGGCTGTAACAATGGTGATCTTATTCTATCATTCTTTCTTCATTTATTAGCTGCTATTCTTAGAAAAAAAGCCTTCCCTCATGAACTATTTTGTTACCTGAGGTATAGTTCATATAGGAAAGATGGAATAAATGCTTGATTTATTTTTTTGGAGGGGGCAGTTTTCAAAGTAATGATTGGGTTTTCTAGCATCTTCCAACAGTGAATAATGAGAAGCTTTTTAAAAACAATTATGAATTTGTGAATTTAAATCTCTGATGTGTTTCAATCCATTATAGCTAATATCCTTACTGATATACAAATTACCTCATCACCTTAAAGGTTGCTTTTTTGGACAGTGAGGAAACTCTTCATGTTGGCTACATCAGTGTTTTGTTTGTTTGTTTAATAGCTTTTTTGTTTTCGGGAATGACAAGATGTTCCAGCCTCTTCTTGTACACTTCTTGCCCTTCTTGATTTTCTTTTATTGTGACCATCTTCCCACATTTCTTGTTGCAGCATATTTTCAAATAAGAAGGGATGTGGAAAAGATAAATCTCTGAAGTTCGGTTATATCTGAAAATGTCAACTGTACACAGATCATGATTTGAATGGGTATGTAACTCTGGTTTGAAAATCATATGCCCACTAAACTTTGAACTTTCTAGCTTCTGAAGTTGCTGATGACAGAAGTCTAATGCCAGTGGATTCTTGCACCTTTTTTCTCTTCTTTGAAACTTTTGGAAACTTCTCTTAAGGTTGGAGTTCTGATATTTTACAATGCTAAGCCTTAGCGTGAGATTATTTCATTCCTTGTGCTGGCCAATTTGTCTACCCTTTCAATCTGAAGAATCTTTGGGACTTTGTATTATTTCTTCTCTTTGTCTTTCCTGTATATTTGAATCACCTACTGGTCAGATGTTGGCCCTCCTGGACTGACTGCTTATGTCTCGTATCTCTTCTCTCACCTTTCACATTTCTTAGTTATTCTATTTCCTGTGAATTTCTTTATCTTTCAATCCTTCTATTATGAATGCAACATTTCCTTGAATCTTTCCAAGAATACATAATTTGTAATCTTAAGCATCTCTGACATTATTCCAGATTCAGAAGTCACAACCCTCACTTTTTGATTAGTCTGCATTGAGTTTAGAGAACACTCTTTTAGTTAAAAGGGAGATTTACAGATGTTTGGCATAGGTGTTAAAAACTGTCATTCTCTAATTGAGACCTTCCTCTGGTTGTATTCAGAAAAATGAACAGAACGAGGGGGAAACAAAGGAGTGCCTGGAATGAAAGTGTGCGGCTGTCTTAAGAATTTTATATTGGAAATGGATTCTTCTCTTACATGATATTGTAATTCCTCAATTAGCCCCCTTGAAAGGCTGTATTTTGAAAACTTCAAGGCACTATCAAATGTATGGTGTTAAATTTCAACTATTTGGTCTAGTGGTGTGAACACTGTACTTGCGGTCTAGGGACCTAACTTCTAGATTGGAATCTGTATTTAGTCAGGATTCTTTTGGGAGGAAGTGACAGAAACCCAATTGCATCTTGCTTCTCTCTTAGGATCAGTGTCATGCCAGGCTGTTCCATGTGGCTAGGGACACAGCTTATGATAGCTCTGGGCTCATGATTCAAGAGGAAAGAGTGAGTAGAAGACTCTCTCTCCAAGTTTTGGCATGAAAAGTTCCAAGGATAGACATAGACTGGCTCTAGGTCAGTCACTTGCTCACCTTGGACCAGTTGCTATGGCCTGGAAGGTGAGACTGGCCTCCAGGGCTAGGACATACCTCACCTCTGGGATGGGACAGAAGAGGATAAAACCTTCAGGATGGGACCCACCATAGCCATACTGTTGGAGTAAGGGAGGAGGAGCAATTTTCCCAGGAGGGGAATGGTACCAGATGTAACTCAGCTCAGATGTCCACAAATCTGTGACACTAACTAGATCCAGGACTTGTGGATCACCCCAGACCTCAGCTTTTCCATCTGTAGAGTGAGACGTGCAGATTAAGATGTGTGGATTCTTTCTCAGCTCAAATATGTTATGATTTTGCTAAAAATCACATTCTTTGCCTTATTCTTTTTTAACTTGCATGAGAACCAAATATCTCTCTTAACAACCGGAAAATCGTGATTCCACACGCTAAATAGGAGAAGGAAACAGATCTATTTAAAGAACATCCTGCCTCTGAGGATTTTTAAGAAGGTAGAGTATATTCCTGTAGTTATTGTTTCAGTCTTGGAACAGAGATATAAATATCTATCCACACTTTTCCCACAGTGCATTTTACCCTCCAAGGAGGGCTTTGATTGTGGCAGCAGGTCCCTTACGTGCCATTTGGCTCCCAGACGTATTTCTACCAATGTGAGTTGGATCAAATGGTTATCACATGCTGTTGCAGCTGGCTCTCCACATACAGAAGAGGCCAGCTGACAGACTCCAGTGATCTGTCTTCACATCTTACTGTTATTCTTATGTATAAATGTAAGGAAGTGCACGCAATTAAAATCTAGCCTGCGACAGTATTCAGTAACCATTAATTTTTTATTTTCCCCAATTGCACTTTAAAAAAGCCACAGTTTTTCCAGCACAATTGTCAAGGTCTCATTTCTTTCTTCTCCCCTTTTCCTTATTCCTTTTCCCCTCTAGTTATATTCTCACTTTCTCTCTCTCCCCTCTCCCCCAGTGTTAGCCATGAATATTAAATTGGACTAGCATTTGTTTATTGTTTATGTCAAGGATTTTGAACCAAGCCAAAAAAGAGGGTTGAATGAGGCAGTCTGAGTAACTGACATGTTGAGTAAGAAAAGACTGCAGGATAGAGATGAAATGGAATGCTACATTTTGCTTCCCATTATGTCCTTAGAACCTCTTAAGGGAGGATGGCCTGCCCCTTGCCCCTGGACGAGCACAAGGGCAGGCTGTGTATAGGATTCCTTCCCATGCATGCTACCCCCTGCTCTCTGCAGAGGGAGGCAGACCTGTACAGATGACACCAATATGCTTCACACCCTCTGGATTCTGGTTGGATACCGGCCATGGGGAGTTCCAGCAGGAAACTGCAGAGGGAGAAGAAAGCAAGGTCAGGGAATTTAATCTCCTGCCTCCCTCCCTGCAAGGTCATCCAGCTGGCTGTGACCCTTGACGGACAGGTGATCCTCTCAAGGTGGATCTCTCACCTTCGGGATTCTAGTAAGTAACCTCTCCCCACAACCCTGTGAATCGAGGGGGGTTGGTGTTGGCTCCAGTGTTTCCCATCTGGACTCCTGCACGATCCCCCATGGTTCTCTCTCACATGCTGTCTACATCTTTGCAAAGAAACCCTCCCACGTTATTGGAATTTGAGTGTGCCCTCTGTGTTCTGTCATGGCCTTCTTAGGACGTAGATGATTCTGCAGGTACGTTAGTTGCAAACAGAATCTCCATGAAGAAATAAAAGCATCTAGTGCAAGATATTAATCAACACTGCCATCTTCACCCCAGGATAAGAGTGGGGGTTGTATCAATGTTGTGCCAGAGACACTGTGCTTAAAAACAACAGTCCAGGAAGGTCACGCTTACTTAGCCCCATGAAAGCAGGAGAGATGGAAATTCTATGGGTCAAAAAGAAAAAAACAAAAAACAAAAACCTAAAATATTTGAAGCATTTTCTTCCAGTTGGAACATGGTATGCTAGGGTTGACAATTTATTTTCATGTGTATTATATCACTTGATCTTCATTAACAACCCGGTGCCGTACTGACCCATTTACTCCATGAAGAATCAGACTCAGGGAAGGAAATAGCGTTTCCACAATTTTCTACATGCTTACTACTTTGTGGAGGGAGAGGTAACCCAGGACTTCTGACTCCAAAACTTTTGCTTTTTGCTAGTGGCAAAAAGATGCCACTAGCAAAAATTGGAAGTAAATTTTATGTAAACAGTTAACCTAACACAGCAAAGTGGGCAGTGACTTGGGGAACACCCGGAGCATAGTAGGAATAGATATAGGTCCTTGGGGGTAGCTTTCTTCCCAGATACGCTGCCAGGGTGTCAGCGGTGTGTCCGGTCTGTTCTCCAACAGCTTTCTCTCCTGACCTGTGGTGTTTTAAAGTCAGAGTCTGGCTTTCTGTGAGTGTTGAGGAAGTGTGTCCTTACAACCCCGACACTCATCCCTTGCTAGGGTAGATGGCTCCTTGATCCAAACAGCAGAGGCACTTCCACGCTTTCCAGTAGCACTGCTGCCGCCCATACCAGCATCTTCAACTTTTCCCTTGTAGTGTTAGCCTGAGTGATCTGGGGCCCTTTCTAGGTATAAACCAAAATAAAATCCACCTCACCCATCTCTGCCAACTGAACGGACCCCCTGTTGGCCAAGAGGACCCCAGAAAAACCTTAAAACTGAGTTCCCGGCCATGAAGGGAAGGGAGGTCAAACGTGCCTCGTTATGCCCCCTTTCCTTCTGGAGTTTAGATACATGGATCGACCAGCATTAATGTTAAAACAGAGATCATAAGACTGACAAGACAGACTCTTGAGACAATAATACACTAAATTATTATCAAGACCTAAGGCCATGGAAGGCAAAGGTTAAGTCACACTTACAGGCCATCAATTTGCTTCCCAGATCACTGAGTCGGTATATTGTGGTTTGCTCTCTGATTAGTAGACCTCCTTATCTGAAAACATTCTAAGCCTTTCGATAAATCTTTATTTCTTTAACCAATTACAAATCAAAGAATCTTTGAATCCACCTAACCTGTAAGTCCCCCGCCTCCCCTTCAAGATATACTGACTTTTCTGGCCAAACCAACCACACCCGCCATGTATTGATTTATGATTTTACCTACAATTTCTGTCTCCCTAAAATGTATAAAACCAAACTGTAACCCCACCACCCTGGGAGCACATACTCAAGGCTTCTTGGGTGTGGCTCCCCAGGATGCAGTCACACTTACTCGGCTCAGAATAAACCTCTTTATTTTCAGTTTGTTTCCCCCCCATTAGCAGTGGGTCTCGTTCCAGCCCTAACAATGAGCAAAAGAACGGGAGATGAGGGGGCTTCCAACGACCCCTGCTTTCTCCACCTCAAGGAAACTTGGCCCCCGGAAGCAGACAAACTAGCGTAGTGGTAATCAAAAGTGGAGCTGCCTATACGCAACTGCAATTTGTCAATTCACACACACACGCAATTTTTTTTCTGAAAGTGGAGTTGCCAATGCTGACAAGGTCCACACGCTAGGGATTTTGTCAGAAATGCAAATTCTTGGGCTAAACCTCTACTTACTGAACCAGAATCTGAAGGTGGGGCCCAGCAAGCTTCGTTGAACCAGTTCCCCAGGTGATTCTTAGGCAACCTAAAGTCCGAGGGGGCTGCAGCATCTCAGGGCGGGACCAGGCCACAGGAAGCGGGAGTGTGCTCCCAGCTCCTCTATCTGGGCAACATATAGCGGCGTATTCGCTGTTACTAACCATGATGAAGGTCTTGGTGAGGAGCTGGTAATTTATTTAGAGCCCGTAACTTTCTCAACGACGTCCGCCCTCCCCGGTGAGGGGATGAATAACCGCTTTAAGTGGACAAGGCAAGCCGATCTGCAGCAGCCTCACTTTCCTTACGGTGGAAAATCTGACGCAGGCGCAGTGACTACCAGGCCCGGCCGTGCCCGACCGCGAGCATGCGCATTAGAGGCTGCTCATCGGCCCGCCTTCTTCAGGCCTTCGCTCCTTCTGGGCCTCCGCCACCTCGCCCCGCCTCGCGCATGCGCAGGGGCATTTTTCCCGTGGCGCTTTGGGGCGCGCGAGATTTGTAGACGATGGCGGGCGCTTGGGCGCTGGATTGTTGCGGAGGATCCTCTACCACCTGTACATGTGGCGATAAGGGCAAGTGGAGTGACTCTTTGCTGTTGGGCAAGCGGCTCTCGGAAGACTCGAACCGCCACCAGCTGCTGCAGAAGTGGGCGAGCATGTGGAGCTCGACAAACGGGGACGTGTCGATGGGCAACAAAGAGAAGGCGCGGCTCGAGGAGGCGGCGGTGGTAGAGGAGAGGCCGCTGGTGTTTCTGTGCTCTGGCTGCCGACGGCCGCTGGGCGACTCATTGAGCTGGGTGACCAGCCAGGAGGACACCAACTGCATCCTGCTGCGCTGTCAGTTTGGGTCGGGCCGGGGTACGGTGGGGGCGGAGGTGGGGGCCGCCTTCTCCCCAGGTGTGCCGCACCTGGGCGGCCCTAGACGGGGAGGGCTCCTTGGCGCTCCCCAGGAACTTTAAAAGCAGAAAAATCTTGAGAGTGTTAGCTTTCTCAACAAACGGGGAGGAGAAGGGTCACCTCTGCACTTGGGCTCACGAGTGACGTGTCTTTTTCTGGGCTTCCCCATCGCATAAGAGGAGTGATTGAATCAGCCTCAGTGTGAGCATTACTTAGAAACAAATGGCAATGCTTTTGTTTTTAAAAGACCCTAAAAAAAAAAAAAGGCCATTAGATTGTAAGCATTTATGATGTAGCCAGTACTGTAAATCCCTACAGAAAATAGTGGGCTGTTAATTTTTAATAATTTATTTAAGAAATTAAATTTTCCATCTGCCTGCTTCCTGCAGGGGGTTGTCAAGATTGATTTCTCAGATCTTACTGGCTCTATCAGCAGATGCCTTTACAGTCTCAAGTGTTAAAAAGATAGAGATGCGAGTAACTTGCAATAAAAGCACCAACAACCCCATCAAATTTTGAGAGGCAGGACCCTATAGTAAAAGAGTTAAGAAGGCCAGAATTCTAGCTTTTAATTCTGGTTCTACCAGTTACCTCCATGTTGTCCCACCATTCCCTCAGTTTGTTGTTTTCACAGTATTTGTTTAGCGGTAAAGTGGCTCACGTACATTTTTCTGAATTGGTGTACTATTAGGCTGTTGTTTTTGGATTGCGGTTTTCAAGGTGATATTTTTGCTGTTTGAATTCTGTAAATATTTTGATGGCAGAAATTCACCACCAGCTTATTGACATTTGTGAAGTGTTTTCCTTCCAGGGTGTAATATTGGGAATAAAGGGGCATACCAGTGTCCACTAGTGGACTGGAACTTTCTGCGACTTGCTGTTTTCCATAAGGGTACATCAGTTTATGAACTATTATTGCTGAATCCCTTTACAGTAGTTAAATATAAGCCAATAACATACATTTCCTGTAGTGATTCATTGAGAGTAACCCTTTGCGCCCATTAAAATCAAACCCTGCAGAGGGGTGTAAAAGTAAAAAGGACTTCTTATCCTTCGACCCACACACTACCATAGTCCCAGAATTACACGTGCCTTATTCTCATTTATAGTCACAGATATGTTCCTTGCTTGTGTGAACATATTTAAACATGTAAATTTTTAACAACACACCTGAGATTATATTATTCATACTGTTAAACAAGCTTTTTTTATTCCACATGTACTGAATATTTTTCCATATTAGTGTATGTAGATATACTTCACTTTTTGGTAGCTGCTTGGTGTACCCTTGCTGAGTTTGCCACTTACTAGCTGTGTATCCTTGGGTAAGCCACATAACCTCTTTGTGCCTCTCTTCCTCTGTAAAATAGGGATAATATTCACATGGGGTAGTTGTGGGAATTAAATGAGTTAATGTGTGTCATGTACTCAGAATGCATAGCAAGTGCCACGTAAGTGATTTCTCTAATGGGGGTGCTGTTGATCCACCCAGTCTGTCCTTATTGATAGAGGTCTAGGTTGTTTCCAGCCTTGCCACCAGTAGAATAGCATATATTTGGGTTGAGATTTTTGATACTGTAGAAGTTCTTTCTTTAAATGAGTGAGTTTACCTTGCCTACAGCTTTTTAAGAAATAACATGTTTGATATTACGTCTTTCATTTTATTTGTAGTCTGTTTTTATAGCTTTTCTATCTTTTGCCATGTGGGCTCTTTTCTTTGTTTTGCTTTACATGTAGAAATACTATTATTTCTGTTATTTAGTTTTTTTATATCAGTAGTTTTTAAATTTTAAAAACTATAAATACCTTGATTTGTTAGCTTTGGATAATCTGATTTAACAATTTGATACCTCCCCCAACCAAGACAAAGAAATGAGCTCTTGAATTCTTTTTCATTCCCTCCTTACCTAATTTGAGTTAATTTAATTATTTTTACTTTGTCAAAGTTTATAACATTTACATTCTGTTCTGTAGCCATAACATGGCCTTAATATAATGTTTATATGAATTCATTACTTGACTTCAGTACTCTTATTAATATAAGAAAGCTTCTTAATAGCTTTCCCATCCTGAGTTTGTTTGATTAATCATCAGTGGTCCCTCATCCCAAGAAAACAAGTTCGAGTGCTTGAAAATGTTTTCCTGTTTTTATACATGAATGCCTGCTTGGCAGCATGTGCAATTCTTGGGAGTGCTGTGGTGTCAGCCTAGCTCACAGCGACCTCAAACTCCTGGGCTCAAGTGATCAGCCTCAGCCTCCCAGAGTGCTAGGATTACAGGCACGAGCCACCGCACCTGGTCTTCATCCCAATTTCGCTATCTGACAAACTGTTTGCAGTCTGTGAATTGAGGTTCTAATGGTTCCACATTTCACTATTGATTGATTTTTCTCCTTATTCATTTTGTTAACGTCAGTGGTTTTCAGGGAAAGGAAGGAAATAACTCTTACTTTGCCATCTTTTTCCAGAAGACCCCAGGATATTTAGTTTTGAACCACCTTTGGGTGTGTGTGAGACTTTGGACTCTTGTTTTTTCTGGTCCTCTGAATTCGAAAATAAAAGTTGGACTAGAAATTCTCTAGATGTCTGCATGTGTATTTACAAACCATATTAATACATTATTGTTTTCTCTTTCTAGGTGTTTCCTGTAATGTTTCTGTGGATAAGGAACAGAAGCTATCCAAACGTGAAAAGGAAAATGGTTGGTGAGTAAGGGCTTTATCTATGTGAGTATGTATGTTAGAGAAAATGTTTATTTTTCAAGTAAAAATCCTTAAAAGATCATTACCAGTAAGGTTACTTGGGATAAAGCTGTTTTCATGGTAATCAGTATAAAATCAGTCATTCACATTTATCAGTTCCTGAGCAGTTGTGGTCGCCCTTAGATTTTGAGACGTTAGTGTTTCTAGATTAACAAAAGCACATTCTGACACTCCTTTTTGGGTCTTTGGGCTTGGTGCTGAAGAAAATCGTAAATAAAAATAGAAAATATCTGTATCATAAAATCTCAAAATCACATGGTGCCTTAGACCAGTGCTACCCACTTTTTTCATGTCATGACACACATAAAATGCTAATATCACACACACAGCACCCCTCCACCCCCCTATTGGGGTAAATAGACAAGGCTGCTTGTGATCAGAAGCAAACAACACAGGAGCTCCAGCAGTCCCTGGCCCTACGAATCTTTTAATAGTGAGAGATCAGACATCAGGCTGAGAACCAGCCAGGCAGTAAGATTTCAGCTAGAACTAATAACATTTGTTTCATTGTAGTAATCTTCTTTAGGCTGTCTTTAACACTTACCTCATAGTCTTTAACACTTATCTCATAGTTGCAAATCTTAATGCCAGATTGAGGAGTTTATTCTAGAAAAACACCACCTCAGTATCCTCTCTTCTTATCGCTTTTTTATGTTTCTTGTCATTTATGCTTAAGGCATTGTGGCCTGGAGATGACTGTCCTTACATTTGCATTGCAAATATCTTACTATCATTTTTTCCTATCTTGTATATATAACTTAATATGGTAAGAATAACACACTTGAGAAACTTAAGTGTTTGTGGATTTTAACAATGGGATTTTTATTATAACGAGTTGCTTTCCTAAAGTGATGACATTTCTTTATTGCAGCATTCTTGAGACTTTGTACTGCACAGGGTGCTCACTCAATCTTGGCTACGTATACAGATGCACTCCCAAGCATCTTGATTATAAGAGAGACTTGTTTTGCCTCAGCGTTGAAGCCATCGAAAGGTAAGTTTGAGATATAAATGATTACCTAACAGCTGATGTCTTGGAAAGTTAAGTTTGCAAAGAAATTGGCATGAAAACATCAGAATTAATTCAACACTGGTTAAAATATATTTTCAGGTAATAATTTCTGACAATAAAATCAGTGATTTTCTTGCTTTGATGTGATTTATTTCTTATTAGAAAAGTCAGACCTCTAAATTGTAGCAGAAAACACTGAAAATTGTTTTTGTGGTAAAATATGTTCAGTTGTTTTTAAAAATTAAATGTATTTTAATAGGATTGTTTTAAAGCAATGGTGTGGATAAATATATATAGTCCAATTTTCTTCCCTCAGATTTTTTGGTTTTTTTTCTTATTTTTTGTAGAGACAGGGTCTTGCTCTTGCTCTGGCCTCAGGCAACGCTCCCACTCCGCCTCCCAAAGTGCTAGGATTATAGGCCTGACCCAGCAGGCCTGGCCTCTTCCCCCAGTTTTTAGCCTCCTAGGATATAATGAAGAAGTAGAAATTTCAAAATGGTTAGGAAAGAAGTCCTTTTGGTTTTCTGGAAAACCAGAAATATAAAGCCCAACTATTTCCTATAGTAAAGAATTGTCTGCTTTTTTTGAGAAATGCAAGGAAAAGCCTTCACTCTCTAAGATTTCTAAAAAGTGTTAGGAAACTGAATTAGGGGCTGAAGACAGACATCAGTTATAGAATTTCAGACATCTTTTTTTTTTTGAGAGAGAGAGTTTTGCTCTCTCTCCAGCTAGGCTGGAGGTCAGTGGCTTGATCAGCAGTCACTGCAGTCTCAAACTCCTAGGCTCAAGCAATGTTCTTGCCTCAGGCTTCCAAGTAGCTAGGATTACAGGCATGCACCACCATTCCTGGCTAATTTTTAAAAATGTTTTCATAGAGATAGGGTCTCTCTATGTTGCCCAGGCTGGTCTCAAATTCCTGGCCTTAATTAATCCTCCTGCTTTAGCCTCCCATAGTGCTGGGATTACAGGCATGAGCCACTGACCTGACTGCAGATATCTTAATGGTCTTCCAATTCATTGGCCTTTAAAGAAAGCACAAAAATAAATCAGTTGACCCCAGTGCATTTTCACTTATCCTGGAAAAGATGTAACCCTCAGTACTTTAAGGATGCCTAAGAAATCTTACATATCAGGTAAGAAAAACAATTTAAGGAAAGAAAGTACCTAGAGTTCATTATTCAAGCTATTTTATCACTCCTGTTGAATATCTTAGATTTTTTTTCTCTTCAAAAAATTTAAAACAGGGCCGGACACGGTGACTCACGCCTGTAATCCTAGCACTCTGGGAGCCCGAGGCGGGCGGATTGTTTGCACTCAGGAGTTTGAGACCAGCCTGAGCAAGAGCGAGACCCCGTCTCTACTAAAAAAAAAGAAATTATCTGGACAACTAAAAAATGTATAGAAAAAATTAGCCGAGCATGGTGGCTCATGCCTGTAGTCCCAGCTACTTGGGAGGCTGAGGCAGGAGGATCATTTGAGCCCAGGAGTCTGAGGTTGCTCTGAGCTAGGCTGATGCCACGGCACTCACTCTAGCCAGGGCAACAAAGTGAGACTCTGTCTCAAAAAAAAAAAAATTTTAAAACAGTATTCTTTTTACGGTTCTAATTAATCTAATTGATTCACTTATTCCTTGGTAACTGTAGTTTTGCCACCTTTTTGGAAACTAGACAAGTTTAGATCAATTTTTTTTTTACAGTTTTATAAATTTTTTATTTTTTTTATTTTATTTTTATTATTTTTATTATTTATTTTTATTATTTTAATTTTTTTATTTACAGTTTTATAAATTACTCAATGCCATTTAATTTTTCCACCTTATCTCTCTCTCTCACTCTCTCTTTCTAAATAGGACATTAATTGCCTTCTGCAATTTTGCCTACTGTGTTTTTTAGGAATATAACCCATAGAGTTTCCAAGAGAAGACTATTCTTATTTGACAAAAGAAGTGACGCACTGAAGTTGCTGCATGTGACAAAAGTCTTCTACTAAAGAAATGCAAATGAACCAGTTTTCCTTTGAGAAA
>CAUYSK010124058.1:0-11603 GCA_963575035.1 Avahi laniger | reverse complement strand
CCTGAGCAACAGCAAGACCCCGTCTCTACTAAAAATAGAAAGAAATTAATCAGACAACTAAAAATATATAGAAAAAATTAGCCGGGCATGGTGGCGCATGCCTGTAGTCCCAGCTACTCGGCAGGCTGAGGCAGTAGGATCGCTTGAGCCCAGGAGTTTGAGGTTGCTGTGAGCTAGGCTAACGCCACGGCACTCACTCTAGCCTGGGCAAAAGAGTGAGACTCTGTCTCAAAAAAAAAAAAAAGTTATTATGAAACATTTCCTTTCTATACTATGCTATTTTTTTCCTCACAAGATTAATAATTTCATAAATACCAAAGCAGTACCCTTACACTCATCTTTCCGTCTATGGAAAATTAACTCTCTTCAAAGTTTTCAGTAAACATTTCAGAAAACTACTGAAGATTGTTTGAAGATTGATTGAAGATGTCCTTGATACCATTACATATATTTGCCTTTAGGGTGCTCTGTAAAATCATGTGGAATGATGGAAAAAACAAGCAGAATGTCAAGTATTTATCAAAAGCTGAGTGTATCCTTACTTCAGGTATTACTTTGTTTAAGAGTTTATAGTGAGTAATAGATCTAAAATAATAAATATATAATAGATACATAAAGGTCCAGGAACCTCTTGAGGGGTAGAAACCATGTCAGGTAGTCTATGAGGTCAAAATTATTTCCAAAATAATATTAAGACACTATTTGTCTTTTTTACTCCCATTCTCTCCTGTGTAAACAGCACAGTTCTCCAAAGGCTATGTGATGATGTCATTGCTCTGACAGCCAAAGGAATGTAGCTTGGGTATTCTTGTTTTTAAAAAATTTCTCAGATTTATTTTCCAATACAGTACACATAACTCACACAAACAAAAGCTCTTTAGAGTCCTCAATTTTTAAGAGTAAAAGAGTCCTCCTTAGAACAAAAATTTTGAAAATCACTGTAATAGATAAGGTAGATATAACAGATAACTCATTTTTATTCTGTTAACACAGGCTATACTTTTCTCAGTATGTCATTTCCTTGAAATCAAGTAAGTTGCCTCAGTTAAAAGCTAGTTTTGTGAGTGCTCCAAAGGAAAGGCAATGGCACCACTTTTGGGCAGCTGATGGGAATTATAGACAAAGTTCCATTTAAGGGCACGCTTGCAGATTCAACTCTGCATCAAGTTTCAATGTAAATATTGCGAAATACCTTATTTGCTTAGGTTTACTTATCTGTAACTAACTTAGTGGAATATTTTCTACAAAATTAGATATGAAAGATTCATGATTAAATTGTGCTTTATCCAGATGCAAAACCACCATTTAACTTTAACCTCAGGCATCTTAATGCTTAGACTGATTCCAGGGAGCAAACATTTTATAAACTGAAAGAATATACAGAAAAACCATAGGGTGACAGTTTTGTGACAGAAACATACCGAAGAAAATTTTAGGAATAACATGACAGGCTTACTGTCTTAGAAATGCACAAAATTTTAGAAGAATGAAGTCATGTACAAGTTCAACGGTGGCATTTTATAGGTTTTCATGAAGAGGCAGGCCTATTTCCAATAATTTTACCAGAATAAATCTGTCTATTACCTGTTTTGCAATTTTTTCACAATATTTGAGTTCCAATTCAGTTTCAAGTTTCTTCAAAGTCCCCTTCATAGCTGTTTCCTTCTCTCGTTCTAAATTTTGCTGGATTTTTTGCTTCTGCTCTTCTATCACGGTTGCCATCTCTTTCTTGGAAATAACATCAATGGTGGTTACTTGGTCAGTCTGGCTGCCACAATCTGAGGTCGTCTTTTTTATTGCCTTTATAGTCTGATCCAGCTTAGATTGCCACTCCTTTTCAAGCTGTTGAATGAGTTTTTGTTTGATCTGTTTTCAGAAGAAAATTCGTATGAGAAGAAAACTATTCGAATAAGTAAAAACTAGAATTAATAGCTAGCCAAGAAAGCAACCACAGCTGTGTTTGAAATCCATCTAGACATTGTTGTAGTAATAAAAGAGGTTTGGAAATTTAAGTCAATGAAAATACATTCTCAAGTAAAACCGGAGAGTTACTCTTTGACCGTAACTATATGACAAAAATGACATGGAAGATTCAAATATGTTGTGTAAGATCAGACTATCTTGTTCTCAATATGCAACTTTCTGAAAGCTTTCATATTGCCAGTACAAAGATGGCATGATAAAAAGAAAAAAAACACGTTGCTGTTAATGTGTTTTGCCATCAACACCCCACTTTCCACTGAGCAGGCACTGAGTAAATCTAATGAATGAACCCAAAACTGAACAATCTAAAAAACTGTTTACTCACTTGAACATATTAGAATCTTATTTATTATAATGTGAAATTTTACTAAGTAGATGGAATTCAAGGGGAAGACATTACTGGAAGAAGGTCTTAATGATTTTTCCACTTTAACAGTGTAGTAGGATGGATCTGAACACAATCAGTCTTAGGCAAAATTGTGAAATAGCAAAATCCTCTTTTCCCTTTTCCTGTTCCCCACCTCCTGGACGTCCAGTGTTCTCAAACTGCTCCCCTGCCTACCAGATTAATAGCAATTTTGTAGACAGAAGAATGCAATTTAAATAAGCTTGAGAATTTTCTTTCTTCCCCAAATAAATTTGTGAGATCATAATTTGGTCCTTAACTTTCTAAGGCCCTTTTAGTGTTTCCTAATCTCATTTGCTACATAGGCAATACAGGTAATACATTCTGTGCTTCCAAGCCAGCAGTCTATTACAATCCATGATATGGATTATCTGTTAATTATAGATATTGGTCTAGAGTTATCAGAATCATTTCACGATATGAAGTTAGATCATAGTTTCATTTTGAGGAACCAAAGAAGTGCCCATAAAGCCTGTTATATCCTGAACTGGGTTGAAGAGTCACGAGGGGGCCAAACTTTTAACAATAAAACTGGTGTGGTTAGCTGTTAATAGCTCAATTCTGAAAGGTAAAATGGGTGATTACGTATGTGCCTGGCAATTAAAAATTATATGTCCGTTCAGGAAGAATTGTCTTCTGCAGCTACTACTACATTTTTCAAACATGGTGATCAGAAAGAAATTTCAATCCACACCTCTTTCTCTTCCTTATCCCAGTGAGCTTTGCCTAACATCATTTCATTTTCAACTTGCTGTTTAATATTAGCTTCCTGTTCTTTTAGCCACTTGTTCTTTTCCATCACAAGAGTATCTTGGTACTTTTCTTCAAGTTCCACCTGCAGTTTGCTTACATATTCTTCTCTTTCTTCCAATAGCTGTCTCTTTAAACAAAATTCAAGTAAATATCTCTGTACAACACTAATAGTCTCCGAGTTAAAAATATTTAAATTTGTTGTACATAACCTGGATAGCAAAAAAAAAAAAAAAAATTCTCTAACTTCTAAGAAGCACCTACTTAGCTGTATCATAATTATATAAATAAAGCTTAAGAAGGTGTATAAGAATGGCATCATGAATGGGAATGTTGAACACTTTTGCCTTGTCTGCAAAGTCATCGTCTCTTCTGAGTACTACCCAATCTGAAGGGTTCTGTGTACATGACTTTTTTTCTCTTTCTCTGAATGAGCCAGGTTAACATGTGAGGAAACTTCTGTGTGCTAACAAAAGCTTTTAAACGTGGAATTGAGCTCCTCCTCAACCCACAGCCTGACTCAACAAGTGTTTCGGAAAATAGCACATGTGAAACATGAAAATACACCCTTGGGCTATTGGTGTCACCTGTGTCATAAATTCTGTACCCATATTAAGTTCCCTACCTAGAGCTCAACCACAGGGAAATAGCTTACATCCTGCAGAGAAGGGCTACCCCAAAAGTGCCCTAGCTTGCTGTAGAGTTTGATAAGATTCTCCCATTCTGTGTGTGAAACATTTCCTAAAAAAGCAAATTGGTATATCTTTGCCTGCCTCTGGAAGATGTGAAAAGGTTAGATAATGTCTCCTAAATACACAGGTGTTTCAGTTCTGACTGCCTTATGAAGACTACTAAGGGCTATAAAAATCTATAATTAAAAAAACTAAAGAATTTCCAGAGAAAGAAGAAATTAAACTAATAATGCTTTAAGTACATTGGCCCTTTAAGTGGGCACGTGGGGTGTGTGTAACTACTAAGGGATAGCACGAGGGAGTATTCCAGGGTAATAAAACTGTTCTGTATCCTGATGAATCTATAAATATGTTAAAAATGTACAGACTATATGCCAAAAGAGGAGGGGGAAAAGTCAATTTTATGGAACAAGAATTTTAAAT
This sequence comes from Avahi laniger, assembly GCA_963575035.1. Lineage (NCBI taxonomy): Eukaryota > Metazoa > Chordata > Mammalia > Primates > Indriidae > Avahi > Avahi laniger. The sequence goes on along the minus strand of CAUYSK010124058.1, from coordinate 7,349 downwards.
TTTTAAGGAAAAAAAATTTTACCTCTAAGTTTGATTTTTTTTTTAAGGGGCCAAATAGCAGTTTTAACTTTCCTTCTTGTACTTGTGCATATTCACAAGTCAAAATATTCGTCAGCAGCAGCTATGAATTGCAACTGACCTATTATATTCGAGATCAAATTTTATAGTCAAATTGATTCTTTTAAAAGTATCAGAAAATATTCCTGAAAAGAATGACCTCTTTCAGAAAATTGCTCTTACGTTCTTGCCAATTTATATATTTTAAAAAAAGGAACCACACTAGAGGATCTCCCAATTTTAATTTTTAAAACATTGCTGAAAGCTAAGTCCTCAATTTCAAGGTAATTTAAGACCCTTTCTAACCTTTCAACTGCCAGCACTAATTACAACAGCTTCCTTTAGAAGTTCTGTTTCCACTGGATGATATGTAGGCATGGCATGTTTTTTTCATCATATTAATCTATTCAAAAATATTCAAAATATTACATGAACTGAATTCTTCACCTGCTCTTTACTATTCTTTTTAAGTCTGCGGTAGCAATAACCTGCTTTAATGTAACTTATTCAAAAACCTCTGTATAGAACATTTACTCAAGCCTTTCAAAATATTTTCTAATCTTGAGGCAGGTGGCTTTCCAATTGTGGTCTGCCATCTGGTCCAAAGTGTAAGGGACAGTCAGACCTGTGTGAGGCTGGGTGAGGCTCCAAGCCAGGACAGGGAAGAAAGAGGAGCAGTGACTATTTACATGTGATTTTATTCCTGGACACTCACCAAGGGCAACTTGGAAGAATGAGGCAGAGTTAGAGAATCTACCGTATGTAGCCCCTCCAGCTTCCCTGAAAGAAGCTACACTAACAATGACCTTCCCCGCCACATCCTCCGTATCATCACCTTCCCTATCATGAGATCCATGCTCAAACTCCTGCCCTTCTCCCCAGAATAGTAAAGTGACACTTAGGTACTGAGAGAGAAATGAGCCAGAGGAAAAGGTCTCTGAAGGCGTACTCGGTGCGGTGTTCACAGGACTGTGCAGGGTCTCCTGAGCAGGCAACAATGAAAAATGAGGATCTGTGGGGTTCAGACTTAAAGTGACTATGATCCACTCTTTTCTGCCTTCTAGAATAAATCTAGGAGAAAAAATTTCATTTTCTCCTATTTATATGGCATTTTATACGACGGTTTTAATAATCAGTTCAATATTTATTTTGTGAGCAGGCTATCTTAGTGTGATACAGCCAAAAGTGAAGAGATTATCTGAATATCTTCCCCATTCACTTCCCCAGAACAAGTGGGTCAGCTTAAGTGACAATACTGAGGCCTGAGAAGTCAAATGAGGTAGATACAACATAAACTCATACGGTACCTTCTCCTGAGCCTGTTGCTCCTTTTCAATGGTCTTCCTGAGAGTCGATTCTAGATTATCCTTCTCTCTGCACACTTCCAGGTAACATTCCTGCACAGCAGCCATCTCCTTATTCGTCTTATCTAAGTCAGACCTTGGACACACAAAACCAGCAACTAAGTGACCACCAAAAATGACAAGGGCTGCATAACAAACACTTTTCCTCTAAATTATGGCATAGAAGAATGTAGTTTCCATAGCTTCAAGAGCAGCTAAACTCTTTTATTCTCACCTAAGTTGCAAATTAGTCCTCTCGTAAACCTCAAAGAGCTGCTGCTTCTCCAAAGCATGCTTTGCTAATAGGCTTTCACGTATTTGGGCTTTCATTGCTTCATGGTGCTGCTGGTAAGTCCTCTCACACCTAGAAACAGATAGCAGAATCTAAGGCCATGCCCAGCATTACGACAAACACCAAAATGAATTCATTGCCTTCCTTCCTTCCCACCCCTTCGCTCTAATGCCAATTATAACTGAGGTCAGATTGCTTTCCCCCAACCAAAAGTGGTAATAATTTACAACCAATGATCTTATGAGAATCTTCCAAATTTTCTTTCTTCAAATGTTTTTAGAGAAAAATTAGACACTTGGAAGTGAGAATGCTGCTCTGTTTCAGAGAGAGTGGTCTATGTTGAAGACTTTTGTTTATAAAAAATTAATTGAAATACTTGAGGGTATGGTTCCAAAATTCTAAGTCATCTTTATTAAACACAAATACTAGCAGTACCCAACTCACAAGTAAGTTATGTTCCAAAAGTCTGTTTCCAAGTTTATGATTTCATATTTGGAAGACATATTCCCTCCCACAGATTTCTTCTTTATAAAGAATAGTTTCCCAGATTAGCCTTAGAAAAAACACTAAGCTATAATATTTCAGTGAACTACAGTTTTGATGATGCTATAGAACCCAACCTACTACATAACATTGTTTCTGTGGAAAATGTGTTCCAAATTCTAATTTGAGAAGCCAGGGACTCATCTCTGCCAATCTAAGATCACAACAGGGATCTATATAGACCATACCTATCCACAGCTTCTTGTTTATCACGGTCAAAATCCTGTACCATTTGTCTCATTTGATTGCATAAACCTTGATTTGTATTTTTCAGTTTTTCTTCAGTTTCTTTAAGTTCCTAGATAACAAAAGAATAAAGTATTTAGAAGAAATAAACATCATATTCATTGATTAGTCTTATCTTACTTTTTAACATCCTCTGTGCTTGATCTCTGCCCTATAACATTTGATATAATATCATTGTCATAATTCTCCAAAAGAATAAGTTTCTTCATGCTTTGATAAGAACATAGATTCATTTCTTTGACAAGTACCTTTCTGACAGGATTAAGAGTTTAAATTTTGTATTTATTTTGAAAAACATAAAATGAAAATATTTAGCCAGAGAGATATTGGCTAACTGGTGCCTTAAAATAAGTTTTAGTATTCAATAATCTTCAGCAACCATCTAAATAAGCAAGGTTTCAGTTTTTGGTCAAGGGCCGGCTGAGGAAAGAAAACCTCTATTAGCTATACATAGAAAGGAAATGAATTACACTATCTACCTTCTGACGAAGCCACTGCACAATAATCACTAGTAAAGGAAAATAAATGGAACTCATAATCACCCACTAATATATATGTCTGTCTGCTAATATCACCTTCTGTATTTTTAAAAAGTCTATTATATACTTTGTATTTAACAAGGCCATGAAAATTCTTATAAAATAAAGAAAATATTTTTAATCACCTGATTTTGTTGTTGTAAAACCTGAATTTCATTTTTAAGTCGCAGAATATCATCTCTGACAATCAAATCAGAAGCAGAAGAATCAGGCCATAATTGATTAGTTGTTTTTTCTGAGGTATCTGTTTTAGTCTAAATGTTAAAGAAAAATCAAGTTTCTCAGGTTTTTAAAACACTCTAAGTATTCATTTTGAAATAATTCCATACTTTAAAAAATTGCAAATACAGTACAAATAATTTCCATATATCTTTCTCTAATCTTACCCCAATATAACCACAGTACAATTCTAAAAACCAGTAAATTAAAATGGATGCAAGACTATCAACTAATCTTCAGACCTTATACAAATGTCTCCAATTTTCCTTTAATGACCTTTGCTCAGGTCCAAGATCAAATCCACAATTCTACATGTCATTTAGTCGTTATGTCTCATTAGTCTCCTCCAATCCAGGACAGTTCTTCAGTCTTTGTCTTTCAAACCCATTACATTTTCTAAGAGTACTATCAATATTCACTAGTTATTTTGTAGGAAGTCCCTCAATTGGGGGTTTTTCGATATTACTCCTTTATTAAATTCGGTTTATGTATCTTTAGCATAAATGTCAAGAAGTGATGTGTGCTCTTTGCAGAAAACACATGATGTCAATATGTCTCATCACTAGCGAAGGTCAACCGATGAAGGTAGCGTCTGCCAAGCATCTCTCTCGTAAACATACTACTTTTTTGACTTACAATTAATGATAAGTATCTTATGAGCAGATATTCTGAGACAACACAAACATCCTATTTTTTCATCATACATTCACCCACTAAGATTAGCATTTATTCTAAATATGTATGGATTAGTATTTATTTATACCAGCATTAACTCATGGATATATATTTTACTCAATAAGTATAATTTTTAAGACTCATGACAGACTTACATTTGATGGGAAAGGAATATCTAACAATTGCTTTCATTTGCATCTCTGATGTTGACACCAAAGTGGAACTTCTTAGATACATACCTTCATTGTTCATTTGTTTTTTTATCTTCCCAGATTTGTCTATTTATATAACTTGACACATTTTCCTCTTACCATCTGAGTGTTTTCCTTATCTATTTTTGTAAGTTCTATATTCCTTGACAAGAGAAACAAAGATTTTTAAAATATATCTACTCTGCTTGATTTGTTGGTTTATGTATATACCTGCACTTTGAGCTCTCTTCTACAATGTTTAAAAAGTATCCTGCACCAAGGTTCATTCTACTCGTTGGTAGAAGAAAAAGTATGTGTATCTCATTCACATGTAGGGTGACAGAACATCAAGGCTTTGGATCAGTCTTCTAATTTGGTGTAGAGCAGTAGAGTCTTCACTTTCTTCACAGGGAGACAGCTCCCATTGTTGGCTTTTCCCTGTTCACTTGCCGTCTTTTTCCAGAAGCCATTTCTACTATCTCAGTCAGAAGAGAGAAGAGCTAAGAATACCTACTCTTTAGCTTCTCTCTGGATGGGGGAGTGCTAATGAGACTTTTAAGGATTTTACTGACTCAGTAGAATGGCTCTCATTCTCTTATACTTGGCCTCCATTTTTTAAAGTTTATGACATTCATTTGTGCTTCTTTCCCGGCAGGTGGGTTTCTTGTCATGGCTGAGTTTTAGACTCAGTTTTGACACATGATCACAGTGCAGGCACACAGGGACTAGGTACTTGCCAGCACAGTACCTGTATGAAGATCTTTAAAAAGGACCACTGGAATGTCACAACAAAATTTCTTTCTAAAGGTGGACTACTGGATACATCATCTTCAAGAAACAAGAAACTTAATATACCAACTCTCATACTATCTTCCTAATTTCAATGTCTAAAAGGATTCTGGCCAGAAACTTTCTGAGCTGGCTGTTGAGCATTGCCTATGAAGTGCTTTTAGAATCAAAGTATAGCCTTAACCACAACTTGTGGTAAGGTAATGATCTTTATTACATATGAGACACAAAAGGCCTCTCTGTTTTATTATTATGTTCACAAAAAATTCAGTGCAGATGTGAGCCTTGACTGCTAGTAAGCTAGTCTGATTTTCCTGAGGCTTTCACCCCATTCTACCTTAATGGCCTCATTGGTCAATTGGAATAAACGGCATAATATTTGATCCACTACCAATCACTGCCAATCAGTGCTATATGTGGGCAGTCTGCTAATTTTCATCACATTATCCTGGAAATGTCATAAAGCAGCATATTTTGGTTTTGTACAGAAACAATTTTATAACTATAAGGTTCCTGAACAAGAATTCAGCTTTAAATAAACCACTGCTATAAATAGTCATATGACATGAAAGAAAAAAAACTATAACTTTGTAATAATTTTAAATTGTTCTATATAAGATATAAATGAACATAAAATATACTACAGAATATTAATATGTATAAAGCAATAAATAAATCAGTATATGCAAAATGTTCATAAAAGAAACATGCCAAATCCACTACGTAGTAAATATTTTTGCTGGCCTTCTTCATACTTGGAAAATATACTTAGAAATGCTTAGGGGGGAATTCTGATGGCGCAGCCCTCTTTAAAAAGATATTCAGAGAAGTTTAAACTATTGTGTTCTTTCTCTTAATAGATTTCCCTATAGCAAGCAGAGAAGTTCAATACCATTTCATTAACCTCAGGATTCAATGACAGCTGTGATCATTCTTTGTAAAAATAGATACTGAGACAGCTACATCTTCCAGCCTCATTAAAGATTTCAGAAAGGTTGAGCTTGTATAATATAAACTTCTATTCACAGTCCCTACTCTCTAGTCATACCAAATTATTTGCTACATCCTTTTGTATATGTACTTCTGCTCAATGCTGAAATGTCCTTTCCCCCCTTCTCTCCTGGATTAGTCCTTCAGGACAAAGATCAAATGTCCTCTCCTTAAAGACTTCACTAAGGCCACCTTACGACCCTACCCTCACCCTCAAGCCCAGTCAGTCATTCCTTCTCAGAGTACTTTGTTCGGATTAGTGTCACCCTATTACACAAGGCTATAGATGCCTGTGTCCTCATAGATCTGTACTGCTATATATGGTGCCTATTAACCACTTATGGTCATCGAGCACTTGAAATGTGGCTAGTCCAAACTTAAATGTGCTGTAAGTATAAAATACATGCCAGATATCAAGAACTCTGTACACACAAAAAGGTAATCCATCTCATTAATAATTTTTATGCTGATTACATATTGAGTTGATAATATTTTGTATATATTGGGCTAAATATTAAAATAAAATACATTATTTAAGTTAATTTCATTTATTATTTTTACTTTAATAGGACTGGTAGAAAATATTAAATTAATATGTGGCTCCTTTATATTTCTATTGGATAGTGCTGTTCTAGATGATAAGGTCCTTTAAGAAAAGGCCATCGTTTCTTTCATCATTGAATCCCACAAGGCCTTGCACAGAGTGGCTTTTAAAAAAAAATAAAAAAGCTTCCCTGAATGATTTGCTCTTTCTCCACATACCTCCCAACCATCCCTTTTCTAACTTTACAGACTAAATAGAAAGCCTCATCATAAAAGATGTGGGAAATAAGAGGCAAAGGCAAAGTTTGAAAGTGCTCATAGGTTAATTAGATAACTATGGACTTGAGTATTAAAAACAAAACAAAATACTTGTTAAGTTACTACTTTTTCTCTCTTTCCCATCTAAGAAGTAGATCAATATGTATATTAATCCAACAAATATTTACTGAACAAATATGCAGAGAATTATCAAGACAATATTCCCAGGAAATTCCTACACAGTAAGTTGAAGCAGAACAGACATACACAGGAAGGACTGAACTGACACTTTGAGAAAAATCAGAGTTTTGATACATACTGAGAAATCACTATGACAAAAGAGTAGCTCAACAAAAAGAGTATTCAAAGATGAAGGCCTGGCACAGTGGCTCACGCCTGTAATCCTAGCACTCTGGGAGGCGAAGGCAGGAAGATTGCTTGAGCTCAGGAGTTTGAGACCAGCCTGAGCAAGAGCAAGACCTCGTATACACTAAAAAGAAAAATTATCCAGGTGTGGTGGTGCGCACCTGTAGTCCCAGCTACTAGGGAGGCTGAGGCAGGAGGATCACTTGAGCCCAGGAGTTTGAGGTTGCAGTGAGCTACAATGATGCCACTGCACTCTACCCAGGGTGACAGAGCGAGACACTTGTCTCAAAAAAAAAAA
>CAUYSK010124056.1:0-18181 GCA_963575035.1 Avahi laniger | reverse complement strand
TAATTTAATACTAAGAATAATGCTGGATTTTAAATAAAAACATATTTTTTTATTACATTAAGGAAGAATCCATCTATTATTACCATAAAAAGAGTTTAATTCAGGCATAGATGTTTAATTTTTCAAATATCTTTTCGCTATAGAGGAGTTTTTCTCCTTTGACCTATTTATATGGCAAATTACGTTAACAGATTTCCTAAATAATAAATTATCCTTGAGTTCATAAAATGAATTTATTTAATCACATTCTATTGCTGTTTCAGTGGATTCCATTTGCTATATTTTATTTAGGATGGTGTTTTTTAATTCATTAGGAAAGTTTAAGCATATTTTTCCTTTTTGTGCTTCTTTGACAGATACAGTCATGTACCACAAAATGATGTTTCAGTCAATGATGGGCCACATATATGACAGTTGTCCCCTAAGATTATACTACTATATTTTTACTGTACCTTTTAGATATATTTGGATACACAAATACTTACCATTGTGTTACAATTGTCTACAGTGTTCATTACCATAACATACTGTACAGGTTTGTAGCCTAGGCTGTACCATATAACCTAGGTATGTAGGTGCAGCAACAGGCTATACAATGTCACCTAGGTCTGTCGGAGCAATGGGCTATACCATCTAGGTTGGTATAAGTATATCTACGATGTTCACACAATGATGCAACCGCCTAACAATGAATTTCTCAGAATGTATTCCTGTCAGTAAGTTACACATAACTGTATTAGTATTGCTGTTATACTAGCAGGACTTTTCTGAAAACTAGCAGAAGGGATTGTTCTCATTTTAAGAGCTGATCTCAGAACAGTAAAGGAGAATTCTCTAGACGCCACATGATTTCTCCTGACATAACTTCAAGTATGGAAATGGCCATAGTTTAATTCAAAATTAGGTATTGAGCACTTATGTATGTGGTGAAATTATATAAGAGGGATTTGGCTCTTAAAATTAGTATGCAAGGCAAAAAAAAAAAAAAAAACCTAACAAGTTATTGTATCAAAATGTTGAAAGGAACTTTCCAATTGTCTTGAACTTTCAACTGAAGACCACAGAGGAAAATAACTGGTAACAAATATCTATGCATCTGATGCAAAAGCAATGTGTATCCTTGAAAGACTTCCTACAAGATGGAAACACTGGTGCTGTGACACACCTCCAGGCTTATGAGAAAACTCAAAATATTTGAAATAAATATTCAGAGAGTCATTGAGGTAAAAAGCTGTGGACTCAGCCAGAAGTACTGTGGTATTTCCCCCTCCTAAGCCAAATGAGAAAGGAGCTTGGAGAAAATCTCTTGTACAGAATGGGAATTGTGTTTCCATTCAGAAGAGACAAGTGACACGTTAGCCTCCAACTGAAATGTGAGCTGCAGAGACTCTCCGGTGCTCTATGATGAGAGCTGAGCCCGGCGCAGTTCTTGGAAGATGCTGACAGTGCTCTCAGGGATTTGGAGTTCTGTGCAAAGACAAAAATCTTGTGTGGACCAAAGTGACAAAAGAAGAGAAGAAAATAGTATGAGTGGCTTATCCATCCAGAGTTTGGTGGTGTAAGGATGTTGAGTTTTCTTCAGAACTAAGGAGTTCTCTCATGAGCTACTGCCTTGAAAGGTCTCCAGCTGAGGAGGCTCCCTGTAAGAGCAAGACAACACCAACAGAAAAAGCCTGATGGTCTACCACCCTAGGCAGGAGCTAAGAGAAGAGTCGTATGCATTCCATGGTTAACTGGAAAAAAATAAAAATAAAAAAGAGTTGTAAAAGCTCAGCTAGAGACTGGATCTCCAACACTGAAAATCAGTGCAGGGCCAAAGGTCCCTCCAAAACACCACCGAAAGCTCCCAGAACAACAGAGGCAATTTTTAGCTATCTGCCATACAGTAGGCATAGTAGCCTGATTTCATGCACACCTGTCAAGTATGGCATTGTCCCTTTATCTCTCATCTCATTCTTCTTGCCCTAGCACAAGAGGAGCTAGGAGCATAAAGAAATGGGCAAGAAGAGCAGAACAAGGCAGTGTAATAGAGAAAGAACAAAATTCTACACAGCTTTCTCTGCTGGTCTATAGATTTGTGAGTCGGGTCTAAGCTTGGTAGGAAGCAGAAGATGGGAGTGGTTTGGAACTGGGTGAGAGAATGAAGTTGTGATTTGAACTGAACTAGGCATTTTAATTCCTGAAAATTAGACAGCTCTAAAACCAGCTATGACTGGAAAAGCTATGGGATATGTCCAAGATAGCCAAGGTGTAAGGGAGACCCAACAGTCCATATTTGAAGGCAGAAGTGAGACATATGGAATAGTAAAAATTACCATTGGAAACCTCTCAGGAAGGGATTGCATCAGAGAATAACACCCCATCTTTCATTAATCCCAACAAAGCAAGTTTTTCTTCCAGCCCTGGAACAGATTGCAGCTATTTCAGTTGAGCACAGATGAATTAGTTGGCTGAGTTTAGCTGCCATGTTGTAGGAAAACTATGTACCTTTAAACACAAGAATCACACCCAGCACAGCAATATGCTCACACTGCAAGAGGCACAGTGAAAGTGGGTCCATGTGAGAGAATGGAAGACAGAGGATGACAGTCTCCCAAATGCTGCTTATTCAGGACCAGAAGCTCATTAAATGCAATGGTGAGTAGCATCACATGCTTGCCTTAGTTAAATCTTTCTCCCTCCCAACTCCACCCAGCTATGAATATAGTTGGCCCTTGAACAACATGGAGATTAGAGGCACTGACCCTCATGCAGTTGAAAATTCATGTGTAATTTTTGACTCCCAGACACTTAACTACCAATAGCCTAATGTTGACCAGAAGCCTTACCAATAACATATACAATCTATTTATATATTTTGCATGTTGTATATATTATATATTGTATTCTTAAAGTCAGCTAGAGAAAATAAAATGTTATTAAGAAAACCATAAGGAAGAGAAAATATATTTAGCATTCATTAAGTAAAAATAGATCATCATAAAGGTCTTCATTCCCATTGTCTTCATGTTGAGTAGGCTGAGGAGGAGGAAGAAGGAGAGGGGTTGGATTTGCTGTCTCAGAGGTGGCAGAGGCAGAAGAAAATCCACTTCTAAATGGACCTGTGCAGCTCAAACCCGTGTTCTTTGAGGATCAACTATGGTAAGATGCATCTGGATAGGTATGACTCACATATGATGCAATCCATTTTACCTCATTCTGTGAAGAACCAAAGATTAGTAGGACATACTTCTCGATGAGTTCCCAGGTAAGGAGAAGAGAAAACAATGTAAACAAAAGAGCAAAGTCTCATGGAAGTACAAAGAATGTAATGGTTGTCACCCTGCAGAAGACAGAAGAGACTTCCAAAGGAAAGTAAAATGGCCCAGCCCAGGCCCACCATCCTAAAGCGGCAATGCCAATGTCCAGAGCAGCAATCTCTTCCTTCTTAGTTGAAGTTGGAAAACCACTTCTTAAAATTGATAGCAACAAAAATAATACCTTTTATTTACAGAGATTTGATAGCAGTTTCTTAAGCCCTTTCAGGGGTTGAAGAATAAAATTCTAAAAGAGGTTGGGTCTTATACAAACTTTAAAGGTGGCCAGTTTTAGAATCCCAACTAGATCCAGTTGTCTGACTCCTGATTCAGCCCTCTGCACCTCGCTGTCCTTGAAGTAAAGAGCCGTTAATAAAACTTTTACGACTTATTATGCCCAGAATAATATTGCACTGACACTAACTATAAGCAGGTATTGATATAATCATAAAAGGTTCTTAAAAGAAAGTTGCAAAACATCAAGAATTACAAGTCCATAAATGGATATTATTGTAATAGAAGCATAAGGCTGAGGTCAAAGACGATCACATCTACAGGAATGTCAGCTTTTTACTTATAACTTGATTCTAAGCTCCATGAACCAAGGTGAGATGTACCGTGGCAATTCCTTTGCTCTCACGGAGTTGTTCTTCCAGCTTCTGCCCTCTGACTTCTTGTATCCCCTTAGTGTACACTTGAATGTGATCTTAGGTTAGGATTCTCTGCTTCCAGAGGTAGTGTGGTACGATAGGGCTCTGGCTTGGAAGTCAGGAAACTTCTATCCCAGTGCAGACTCAGCCATGAATTAGCCAAGTGATTCATGCAACCTCTCTGGGCCTCAGTTTCACCATCTGTAAAAACTGAGTTAAAAAGCCTAGACTAAGCTTTATCACAAGGTACCCTGAAATCCAGCCACTGCCTCATCAGGGTGTTTACCTGCTGTTTTCCAGGGACAGAATCAGGAATCTGACTAGGAATGTGCCAGCCTGAGGACGGCATTTGGATACAAACCCAATCAGTAGCCCCTTGGCTATAATGCAGGGGACAATGGAGAAAGACACACTTTTCCTCCCCAGCTGGTAATTGGTAAAAAGAGCACTAGAAGCCAGATCTTCCGACTCTGCATCGATTTCTCTGCCCACTACTTCACAGTTCAGACTCGGCATGGCACGGAAGGGTCCCCATTGATTGACCTTGATTTTATTGTCTTGCCACCAGACAAGCCACATAACTTTAAGTTATTCTTTTTGGCTTCCATACCTTGTCTCATTTTCTTCTTACTGCCTATATACCTTTTCCTCCTCCTTGCATGTGATTGCCTGATAAAACCCTAATTGTTCTTGTAGCTCACCTCAAATGGCAGCTCCTTAATGAAACTTTCCTGACAGATCCTATGATAGGCCTTCTCTTTTCTATGGTCCTCCACTCGTTTTTACTTCTCTCAGAGGGCCTACCATATTTTGGTTTGTATCATAATTGAGTGACAATAGATTGTAAATTTCTTGAAGTCCTTGTCTCTCCCCCAGTACCCAGGACAAAGCCTTCCAGAAACAGTTCAATCCAGGGACACATTGCTAACAGCCAAGATAGAGTAGGCTACACTGGAATAAACAAACAAACCCTAACATTTCAGTCATTTTACTCAACAAAGGTTTATCAGAATCTCACACTAAATGTCCAGTGCAAGTTGTCAGGGGGCAGAATGTCTGTCATCATAGAAACCTCTCAGAAACCGAGGTATATGGAGGTTCTACATCGACAAGAGCTTCTACGATCCCTGCAGCAACAGACATGAATGTGGAAAATCAAACACTGGCTCTCAGGTCTTCCACCCAGAGGTAACCCATGTCATTTCTTCTCACATTTCATTGGCCAAAGCAAGTCATCTGGACATGTTTACTTTTAGGGTAGGATAGAGAAGTGTGATCCTACATGTGGTTGGAAGGAGGAAAATCAGAATATTGATGGATGTCTTAATAACACCACCACGCACACCATGCTGTGTCTCACCCAGGACTCTGACCCATTTTGTCACCTCTGCCTGAGACAGTTTGCCCACTTTGTCCCTTCATCTGAATAGCTTCTCATCCAGATGTTTTCACTTGGAGTTCCTCTGAAGACTTTGTTGACCCTAACCTACAATCACCACCATCACCAGACCTGGATAAAGTAGCCCTTCAATATGCCCAACTAGCACCCTGTAACTGTAAGTGATCACAGTATTTTGGTTTCTATTTGACTCTTTTTCACTAGAGCAGGAATTGGTAAACTGCACCCCAAAAGCAAAATCCAGTCTGCCACTTGTTTTTATAAATAAAGTTTTGTTGGAACACTGTCATGCCTATTCGTTTACATATGAACTATGGCTGCTGTCACCCTACAGCGGAGTCAAGTCCTTGTAACAAAGACCATCTGGCCCCCAAATCCTAAAATATTTACTATCTGGCCTTTTAAGAAAAAGTTTATCAACCCTTGCACTAGACCATAAACTCCCTGAGAGCAATAGTTATATTCTCTGTATCCCAGCACCTGTCAGAGTCATTGGCTCATACTAAGCATTCAATACAGAGCTATTGAATAAATGAAGGGAAGACACATGAGTGTTTACTGAAGTAAAATCATCTTCAAGTAAAAAGGACAGTAAAACAGAGAACGGGAAGCATCACAGAACTTCAGATTTTGACAAGACAAACTCTTTCAGATTCTCTGTTCCAGCTACACATCCTATCACTTTTTTAGAAATTAGTAAACACTGGGAACCAACATTAATCTTCTAAGTGTCAAGGCAACTAGAATTTGCCACAGCCTAATTAGAACAAATTAAGCAACTGTGACACTTATGAAATATTTTAAAATTACAAAATTGCAAAATCCACACCCATTTGCTCTGTAGAATATTTCATTCTCTTTGATTAACAAATCTGACTTAAATGAGGTGCAGACACTTTCACACAGCATTGTGCAGCCTTCCAAAGTACCACAACTGGTATGAATTGCCTTCAAGCTTGGTATCTATGAGGAAACATCGGTACACTGGCTCAGAGCTTCCAGAAGTAAACATGCAGTGCTGTATCTGGGCCCTGGTGATTTTATAGCACGGGAAAAAGAGAATCTTAAAATGCAAGCAAACCTGGAAAATACAGCACCCCAGCTTGTTTATAACAGCAATTTCAGCTCATTCAGATCCACAATTTATTTGCAAACAGATTAATTAATGTTTCAGCAGCTGTTTGCAACCAGTCTGTGATCTCACTGAGCACAGATGACATTCTTTTCCTCTTCTATTCCATAGGGGTAATTTCAGCAGTGCTTAGATTAGGTTTTTAGTGTATCAGCCCACATGCTAAAATAAGTTGAGCCTTGAAGCAGCCCAAATGGCTTTCCAAGATCCCCAGGCCACCAAGTCTCAAGTGATTCACCCATTCCACCTTTTCTGGGCTTCCTTTTAATTATGGTCTCACAATGCCAGTTTGCAAATCAATCTGCAAGATGAAAACCTGACATTTTAAAAATTGTTTTTTCCTTCTACTTTCAGGTCCCTCAGGGCTGGTGTTCAGCAATGTGTACCACTGGGTGTAATAAAAGCAAATGCTTGAATATTTTTCAGTAACCTGCCAGAGAATAAACAAATGGAAGAACAAATGCTGAAGAGCCTATGAGTAATGCACTGTATAAGCCAGGCAGATCGCTACTGACAAAGCAAGGCAGCTCTTCTGATTGTATTTTTCTTCTTGAAGAAAAAAGAAACAAGGAAGACAAGACAAAATCCCCAAAGCCTCGCTAGGCTAAATTTTCTTACTCTCCTTTGAAAAGACTACACAGATTTTGTTGACTAATTGAGATCAATCCCAGTTGTAAATCGCCTAGCTATCCTACAGCTTTAATTAAGCTACCAGAGGGAGCTGTTTATCAATTAACACTTGTTACAAATTATTAGTAATTATATGGACCTTGTGTATATACTATAGCCTGCCAGACCAAAACTGGGTTTCCCAGTTGTTAGGGAAGCAAATTGAATAGTTAATGGGCCATTTGGATGAAGGCACCAGTCATCACCGTAATTACAGCATTCTTTCTTTGGCAGAAAGATTTAAGGTGAGTTCCAGCCCCATCAGCAGTAGTTAAATAAATATCACTTTAAGTGTTTCCTTTGCTGGGGCTTTGCCAGACCATGTTAAACTGATGGGCTTTCTAATACGCACTTCAGGTCTGTATTTACTTTTTGTGTAACAAACATGATGAAGAAGGGGATATTTGGTAAAAGTTGATAATGTATGCAAGCATTAAAGCTACCTATTGCGGTATGCACTACGTTCTGTGATAATTTTAATTGGCTTAATTGAGATGCACAAGCCTGATTAATGTTTAATTCCTTTATATTAAAAAAAAGAGTCAAGTAGTTCGACATTTCTTCAATTATGTTAGATCTTTCTAGACTTCAAAGGAATGTTACATTAGACAGCTAGATATGGGGTGAACTGATTAAAGAATAAAGACTGCTCATTATAATCTAAGAGTACAAAATTGGTTTGTGTAGCCTTTGAAAGTCAAAATTATGAGCTAAAACTTGAGCTACAGTAATTAACCCAATTTATATTCACTCTTGCTTATCTATTTGCTTATGATTAGTAATTTTAAATGATCCATGAGATTGATTTACAGATATATAAAGCCTATTCAGGGACCCAAAATGTTTTGTTCATGATTCTTAAAAACACTGGAGAAATAAATGTATTTAGTAACACTGGTAAACATCTATTAGTGAAAAACATCAGTACAAAAAAGATTTGATAGTTAACTTCATTATTCTAGATGCATAAAATACCGAAATATTTTATAATGTAATCTACTGGCAAAAAATTTTGAAGTTTAACTTGTGTTTGCTGTGGCTCTCTGGAAAACATGAAATCAACATAAAAATACAAATTTCTTAAGGTTATCAAATCTTATTTACTCTTAATAAATACGTTTTTTTAAAAAGGAATGTAGATAAAATATAATCTGCAGTGGCATTTAACTCTTGTGCCACTTTTACTTCCATGGGAGTCACCCCTCTCCCTCACACGTGCGTCTTCCAAAGTGTTCTAAATTCACTTCAGCTGGTGGAATGGTGACAGGCTTTGGTAGGGGACTGGGCAGAAACCATTAGGTAATCAGGAGATATTAGAGAAGTATCTATCAGAAATATTAATAAATATTCAGACTAATTAGCATATCTGCTACATTTTAAACATCTCCAGGACGTCACTAATATGGGAATATGAAAACTCAAAGCTTTCCATTGGAAGAGGGACACATAGAAAGCTGGAGCAGAGAGAAAACTTCATCAGGACTTCATTGAGGAGAGTCCAGGGGCTCAGAGCAAATCACATTTTCTGGGACCTACGTTATTATATGAGTGAAAGCGTGCATAACAGTATTGTTCAGAGTTGGTTTCATGGAACACAAATTCATCCAGGTGCTCCATGAAAAGGGGATTCCATAGACAAGTATGTTTGGAAAACTTAGCACTATATCCCTCCCTTGAAGAGTCATAATATCCATTAACATATTAAATGTTCTGCATATTTTACTATAAAACATTTTTTCATTGAATACCAACTAATATTAGCAACATCCTCAGACCACAGTAGTGTAATATTGTAATATGAATCTGAATGAAATACTGGCACTTGTTTTTCCCAGAGCAATGTTTATCACCTATGTCCAAATAAATGAACTTTCCCATCTCACTGGCTTTGTTGGTGGAACAAGTTCACATGCCCCAGCATGGACATGGTCTTACCCTCATAACCTGTTGGAAGCAATCATAGAAGAGCAGTGAGGCTTTCCTACTCCTATTGTTTCTAGCTGCTTGTATTGGTCTATACTTGGTACTCTGTGTAGCACATGTGCTAGAGTTTGCAACTTAAAAAAAGATGGGGTAAATGTGTCCTGGGATTGGGGAGGATAAGATGAGCCATTGAAAACTTAATGGAAATATTGAGTTCTAGAAAAAACATTTTAAGTACTAACCAAACACAAAGTAATAATAATTCCTTTCTCATTGCTCTTTGAAATGAATAAATAAAAGCTAGGCCCACAGATAAATACAGATGTGTGAGTGTGTGTTTCTACGTGGGTATTCTCTAGCTGTATCTGGGGAGAGAGACTAGAAACAATGATACCTCAGTAATGGTGAACACACTGGCACCCAGATCTTGGTTTCTAAATGCCATTCCTCACCTACATGAATTAGGGCCCTATGACAAAATGTCTGATTCCAGGGCTATGGTAGGATATGTACAAGATGTGCCTAGAATATCTTGCTATACCAGAGAATAAGGAAATATTCGAAAGCTGATGGGGACATGTCAGAAGGACACAGAATCTAACTTCAAAGGACTCCCAACTTCTTAAATCTGGATCAATTTAAGCATCAAAATAAATAATTATTGTAATAAATTTCAACTCATAGAATATAATAAGATTCTGTGAGCCTATACATATGGGAAGGAAGGAAAGAAAGTTTTTCTCAAAGTAAAATGCCAACTAATAAATACAGAAAGAATGATGAAATTCAAAATCATCATTTGACCGTCATCATATTAATAATTGTTTCAGATAAGAATCATTAATGAATGTTAAAATTAGTAGGTATTGCTTGATGAGAAACAAGATATTTGCATAATTTCAAAGTATCTCCTCACTAAATACTTACTAATTACCAAAGGTGATTTTTTAATGGAGAAATCTGGCAGATACCAAGTGGACCAAGTGATCAAAGTTGCCACAACCACCAACGAGATGTGTTGATATCATGTACCTCCTGATGTGATGCACTGGGAGGAACACAACCATGATATCACTTCTGTAGTTTCCCTGCAAAAGATGTGGTCTGAATCTAACCACGAGGAAATATTAAACAAGCTCAAACTGAGAGACGTTCTAAAAAATGGCTAACCTGTGCAATTCAAAAATGTCAAAGTCATGACAAAGAAAAACTAAAGAACTGTCCCAGATTTTAAAAGATTAAAAAGACACACCAATTAAATGCAAAGAGTAATCCTGGACTGGATCTTGAACCAGAATTTTTTTCCTTTTACCATAAAGGACATTAATTAGGTAATTGGAAAAATTCAAGTCAGGTTGGTAGATTAGATATTAACACTGTATCCATGTTAATTTCCTGATTTTGATAATTATACTATAATTACATAAGATTGTTTCATTATTTTTAGGGAATATACACTGAAATATTAATACATAGGAGTAAAGTTGCATGTCTGAGACTTAGCCTCAAATGATTCAGAAAATATCATTTTATATATATATATGTATATATATATATATCAGGAGAGAGAGAATGATACAGCATACAGTATATGATAAAAAATGCTAACATTTGGGAAATCTAGATGAAGGATATGTAAGAATGTACTATGCTTTGCAATTTTTTTTTATAAATTTGACATTGTTTTAAAAGTAAAAATAAAAATGGAAAAGAAAAAGCTGTGGTCCTGGAGAGGAAGTACACTGGGGAAGAAGCGCTGAAATGCAGATACTTGGCTGGTTATATAGAAGCCTTTCCAGTTAGATTCTCCAGGGCTCTGTGGCTTCCTATTTACTTGAAGGTAGCTCTAGGTGCCTGGTCCCTAAAGATATATTCCTCTCTGACCTCCCACCTACTCCCCTGCCAAAGCTCAGGACTGAGTGACTGCCCACAGGACCTGAATCCTAGAAATAACTCTACACCGTCTTCGAAGAATACTCACGTATAAGTATGTGCACCACATGATGCCAAGGTCACCTGGCAAAGCCCAGTTGCTACTTCTGGGAGAACGTGAATGGGGGTGGTATACAACTGCAAGTAATCATGGAGCAAAGGTCTTAGAGTCATGGCTAGAGGGAAGAAGAAGGAAAGCTTTTGAATCTTTTGGTCTTCGAGACCAAAAATTACTCTTTCCCTTTCAAAAACCCACTGTGCTTTATAAGGTGGCACAGCTATAGCAGGTGGGGTGGGGGTGCTGCCACAAGGAAGATGAGATGGCAGCTGCATGGAGTAGTTAAGAAAATGTGCATCAAAAACAAAAAAAAAGTGGAAATGTTTTGCCATTGGAATCCTGGAATGTTCAGTGAAACAAGCTGACAATATCAGGTAATTAATGATGAAGACATCTGTTGAGAACAAATTATGGGAGATAGCACAGACTTTTGGGATTGAACAATCTTCAGGTCCTTTCCCTTCCCACTTGTGCCTTCAGAGACTGAGTTCATTAAAAAAAAACTCATTGACAATAAAGTATTTTGAGGCATTAAGCCTTAATATGTACTCTCCTTATTTAAGGTGTATTATATATTTTCCTGCCAATGAAATCTCTTTCTGTAATTGAGAATGGTCACCAGGTAAGAGTCAGGATGTTGCTTATTAAGAAAAGCAGATAGCCCCAGAATTGTAAGGAGGTAGTAATCTCTAGGACTTGTGCAACAACCTCAAGGAAAATGCTGCTGAAATTGGAATGCTATTGCTATGTTAAGAGATTTAAGAGTGAATCAGAATCAAACTGGATTTAATCAGGGTAAATTGGGAGCAATGGAGCATTATTCTAGAAGAAAGTAGCTCCTAAAGCATGGTTTCTCATTCTGTTTTGCTACTAAGCCATTGTAAGGCCTTGAACAAGTCATTTGAACACTCTGGGCTTCAATTTCTCCAGTTGCTGGGTAGAGTACTATATACAGAAGAGAGTTAAGTTAGGAGTCTATTGCTGTAACCCAAGCCAGGACGAATAGTAGCTTGGGTTAGGGTGATTACCATGTAGGTGTCAAGTGAGGGAGTTAAACCAAAGAGTCCACTCCCACTAAGAGACTAGGAACTTATTTGTAGGACTTTCTTCCCAACTGAGGGGGAAAACCAGTGCTACGCCTTTGGCTCTCCAGGCTATCAACCTGACTCATTCACCCAATATCTGGCAATAATATTTATTGAATGCATATTAGGTGCTAAGACCTGTACAGTGGTGAAAAAGATAGACACCATCTCTGCACCCAGGAGCTTATAGCCTAGTTGAACACAGAGATGAGCAAGCCAGCGATTACAGTGCAGGAGAAGAAGAGCTAAGACGGGGGAGTTCAGGAGCTAAAGGATCACAAATGAGGTCCAAGATACCCAATTATGGGAGAATCAGAGAAGACTTTTGGAAAAGATGACATCTACGCTGAGATCTAGAGAATAGAAATGAATCACTCAGCTAAAGAAAAGTGGGCAGGGTGGGGAAGGGATGATTTCTGGGCAGAGAGATTAGCAGGTATGAAGGCACAGCGATGACAGATGGTAAACTGGAGGAGCTGAAGATAGTCTAGTACGGAGCAGAGCATGTAGGAGACGGGCAAGCAGGCAGGGGACTTAAGACCCAAGTTCAAAAGTTTGTTCTATATCCTGAACGCAATGGAGAGGGTTTGAGAAGTTTTAGCAGGAGAGTAACAGTTATTCATTCATTTAACAGATAATTACTGGGCATCTACTATGTGCCAAAGATGGTTCTAAATGCTTGGGAAATAGCAACTAAACATCATCAGATGTATGTATTAGAACAATAAATGTGACTATTTGTGGAGAATTGTGTATAGAAGGGCAAGAAGAGACAGGGAAACCAGTTAGGAGTTCATTGCTATAATCCAGGCAGGGACTAATAATAGCTTGGTCCAGGGTGGTGTCTGTACAGGTGGAGAAAACTTAAAGACTTAAAGACGTCAAGAGGCATTGGCTTCCTTAACCAAGAGTTTCATTGCCATGCCTAACAATAGGAAAAGAAAGTTTGGTGATGAATAGCATTTAGCATGCTACACACTTCATCTTTGAGAAGAGCAGGCTCTTGAAGCCTCCCTAGTGAAACATTAAATTATTGCTTTGACATCGAGCTTTTCATCAAGTACGTTACTACATCTGTCCATACTTACCCAGACAAACCACTATTAAAAGTACATGAACCAGTAACAAATAGATCTAAGAAGTAGTTTAAAAATCTTCCAACAAAGAAAAGCCCAGGACCAGATGGCTTCATGGCTGAATTCTACCAAACATTCAAATAAGAATTATTACCAATACTTCTTAAACTCTTCCAAAACACAGAGCTAGAGGGAGCACTTTCAAACACAAGGCCAGCATCACCTTGATACCTGAGCCAAAGACATCACAAGAAAAGAAAACTACAGGCCAATATCTCTGATAAACATTGAAGCAAAAATCTTCCATACAATATTAGCAAACTGAATTCAACATCACATCAAAAAGATTATACATCATGACCAAGTGGGATTTATCCCTGGTATGCAAGACTGTTTTAAAATACACAAATCATTCAATGTGATACATCACATGAACAGAATGAAAGGTAAAAACCACATGGTCATTTGACAAAAATGCTTTTTCAAAAAGCATTTGACAAAGTTCAGCATCCTTTCTTAATAAAAACTCTTATATCAGTTTATGTATAGAGGCAAAGTTCCTCCACATAATAAAGGCCATTCATGAAAAACTCATGGCTAAAATCATACTCAATGAAGAACTGCTGAAAGCTTTTCCACTAAGATCCAGCATAAAGTAAGGATTCCTACTCTCGCCACTATATTCAACACAGTACTGAAAGTACTAGCAAGAGTAATCAGATAAGAAAAAGAAATAAAGTCATCCAAATCAAAGAGGAAGAAGCAAAAATATCTCTATTGGCAGATGACATGATCCTGTATTTAGAAACCCCAAAGTTTCCACAACAAAAACTGTTATAATTAATAAAGTAATTCAATAAAGTTGCAAAATACAGAATCAACATGCAAAAATCAATAACATTTCTATACACACCTGGCTGTCTCCAAAAAGATAAGAGATAACAAATGTTGACAAGGGTGTGGAGAAAAGGGAATCATAGTACACTGTTGGTTGGAATGTAGATAGGTACAGCCATTGTGGAGCACAAGTTCCTAAAAAAATTAAAAATAGAACTACCATATGACCCAGCAATCCCTCTTCCGAGTATATACCCAAAGAAGATGAAATCACCACTTCGTAAGGATATCTGCACCCCCATGTTCATTGCAGCATTATTCACAATAGTCAAAGTATGGAAACACCCTAAATGTCCATCAGTAGACAAATGGATTTTTTAAGATGTGGTGTATATACAAAATGGAATACTATTCAGCCTTTAAAAATAAAATCCTGTCATTTGCCACAACATGGATGGACCTGGAGGATATTATGCTAAGTGAGATAAGCCAGATATAGAAAGAAAAATATTGCATGATCTCACTTATAGGTGGAATATTAAATATAATATATATTTCATGGATGGAGATGGGGGAGGAAATGGGGAGATGTAAGTCAGAGGATACAAAATAGCAGATATGTGAGATGAACAAGTATACAGATCTAATGTACAATATGAGGACTAAAGTTGATAAAATTGCATTGTATTAGGGATTTTTGTTAAATAAGTAGATTTTAGCTGCTCTTGTCACTAAAATAAAGTAACTATGTGAGATGATAGATATGCTTCACTATAGTAACTATTTTACTATCTATATGTATCCCAAAACATCATGTTGTAAACATCAAATATACACAATGAAATTTGTTTCAAACAAAAAAGTACACAAAATCAAAAGAAAATCACTCTCCCAGCATACCTGGTCTCCATCCATGTACAAAAGTAAATACGACTCAGAAAATTTGTCCGCTAAACATTAGCTTTTTCTAAGAAATATTGTTGGCAGCTGCTGGTGACAACTTATTTCATTATATTCTAATGTTGTAAACTGCTCCCTCAGGATGATTTAGCTCACTGGAGACAAAATGCTTATTGTTTCTTTACTCATGTAGAATGCAAATGATTGCTAAGAAACTCAAACCCAGTATTCAAGATTTTAAGCAAACCTAACAGACCAGCAGCATTCTATGGATAATAAAGACAGTTTAACAGGAATGCATTTTACAGCCTGAATTACTGCCATTTGACATTCTATATGTGCAGTCTATTAATACAGGATTCATTTTGAAGCCTAGAATTTGGGAAGCCAAGTGAATTTCTTGGCATGGTTCCAAACCTTCCCCAGTCAGAACAGGGTAATCAACAGATTCTTTAGCTAGAGTCCATGGGTAACTCGTGGGAGTAAATGTTTACATAAAGATAACATACTGCCTCCAGATCATGGGTGGCTTTAAGGTAGTGGTTTCTAAATATCTGCCAGAACATCAGGTGTTTCAGAATTGTCTGGGGTGATGTTAGAAGCACGGATTTGGTGGACCTACCTGAGACCTACTGAATAAGCACCTCTGGGAGTATGGCCTGGGAATCTGTACATTTAACAAGCTCCCAGGGGAATGTGATGTGCAGCCAGGTTTTTCAGCTTCTTTAAGGGATGACCTGAGTGGCATCTGACTCACAATGCTGGTCAGTACAACCCACAGAAACAAAAGCATCTTGCTCGTGAGTATCACCAGAGCACCACGTTCAAACACTCATTTTACCTCTAGTTCCAACTCTGACCCTGCACTTCTCATACGCTCTCCTTTTGGTTCCATCTATGAAACTCTGGGCAAGTCACTTAGCCTTTTGAATCTTAGTTTCCTCAACTACAAAATAGGGATAATATCACTATTGCCTATCTTGTTATAAATAATTAAATAAGTTAATATACATAAGTACCTGACACCTACTAAGTGATCAACAACTACTAAGCTATCTAAAATTTCTTCTGGCTTTATTCAGGTTTCACTGTCTCCCTTCTTACTGGACAACCCTACCTTTGTTTTTCCCTCTAATTAGGTGCAACATAGCTTCCTCCAAATCTCCCCCAAATTTCCAGATACTCTCAACTGGAACTTGCCCACAGGCTCCAATCCTACCCAGTCAGGCCTCCTTAGAACCACACTGCACTATCTGATGCCTGTAAGGCTGGATTCTTCTCCTGGGTGTCAACATGCATGAGAGACCCTCGGTGGTCTGGAACTCAAGACCAGTATTTACAAGTATTTACCAACAATAGGAACTGCTAAGGTGACATTCTTTATTTCCCCAGAAAACAGGACCCCTGAGTCTGTCATGTTGCCTGCATAGCAGTGTATTGACTGATAACACAAGAGTGATGATGATGATGATAATAACAATTACCACTGATTAATCACCAAATCTGTGTCAAGCCCAATGTTAAGGGTTTCATTCGAAAGCACCTAAGAGATAGGTACTACTGTTCCCATTTTCCTTTTGAGAAAACTGAGACTTAGAGAATTTGTGAAACTTGTCCAAGCTCACAGGAGGTAGTATCCCAGGTTCTAACACACACACACACACACACACACACACACACACACACAGATACACCCTGACTTCAGAATTCCTTGGTTTTTACCATTACACTAAGAATTTCCCAGAGAACTTGGCATCATGCAGAACCAATATAATTAAAATCAGAAAGTATTTAACATTCCATATGGAGATCTTATATCCTCAAGCCACACTTAGCCCAAGTTAAATCTCCTTACCTTTGAAAGACAATGTGTTATGAGATAAATACCAAAAAGTGAGAGTCCCACTCTGCCACTTATAAGTGGATGATCTTGAATAAAGTCACTTAAATTTTCTGAGCCCCATTTTTTCTTCATCAATAAAATAGAAAAAATAATACCTACCTCTCATGGCTGTACATGAAGATTAAATGAGATAATAAATGTATAAATGCCCTAAAGTGGTATATAAATAACATAAATTATAGTTATTCATTCATTCCACCAATATTTATTCAACATTCAGTGTGTTCTAGGCACTGGAGAGGTAACTGTGAAGTGTACACTGTCCCTGCCTATCAACATAGAGTTCAGAGTCTAGTAAAAAGGCAATTACAAAATAAAATGATAAATGCCAAAATACAGAAGGTATGTAATACAATGAGGGCATATAGGAAAAACTAGCCCTGACTTTTGGAGGCTAAAACCTTCCTGGAGAAAAAGAAATTTAAGTCAAGACCTGTAATTAACCAAAGAAAGAAAGTGAGGAGATGATAAAAGGTAAAGGAGAGTCAAAGATCCCTACTAAGATTTTGGTTGAATAACAGTGCCTTTCTTGGTATAAAAAACACTGAAAATAAAGCATGTTTGGAAGAAACAATAATAAATTCTGTTTTGAATGTGGTGAGCTTACAGTAGCTGTGGATAGCCAGGGAGAGCTGTCCAATAGGCAGCTGGATAAAAGGATCTGGAGCTCAAGAGATTGATTTTGCATGAAGCTATAGATTTGGAAGTAATTATCATGTAAGATAATACTTGAAAGCATGAGCGAGTTAGATAGAGTAAAAAGAAAAGAGTCTAGTACAGGTAGAAAAAGAGGAGACTACGAAAGACTTTGGATTCTTTTCTTTCCTGCTTTCACATGGACCTTATTCCATCAAATACCCTACACTCTTTTACTTGTATTTTTTAACGTCTACCTTTCTATTTATTGGGCATTTAAATATACTAAGTCACTATCATCAAAAAGATAAATGGCTTTTGTCTGCCCCATAACTCCCTCCAGTTACAGTCCTGTCCACGGCCTCTCCTTCAGAGATGAACTTCTTAAAACAGAAGTCGAGAGGTGAAATCTCCGTTTCCTCACTTGCCGTTCACTTCTCTTTTTTTTTTGAGACAAAGTCTCACTTCATTGCCTGGGCTGGAGTGCCGTGGCATCAGCCTAGCTCACAGCAACCTCAAACTCCTGGGCTCAAGAGATCCTCCTGCCTCAGCCTCCCAGGTAGCTGGGACTACAGGCATGCGCCACCATGCCCGGCTAATTTTTTCTATTTTTAGTTGTTTGGCCAATTTCTTTCTATTTTTAGTAGACACGGGGTCTCGCTCTTGCTCAGGCTGGTCTAGAACT
>CAUYSK010124055.1:0-11021 GCA_963575035.1 Avahi laniger | reverse complement strand
CAAAGATGTGGAAACAACCCAAGTGTCCATCAATACATGAGTGGATTAATAAAATGTGGTATATGTGTACCATGGAGTACTATTCAGCTTTAAGAAACAATGGTGATATAGTACCTCTTGTATACTCCTGGATAGAGCTGGAACGCATTCTACTAAGTGAGGTATTCCCAAGAATAGAAAGACAAGCACCACATGTACTCACCATCAAATTGGTATTAACTGATCAACACATTAGTGCACATATAAGAATAACATCTATTGGATGTTGGGGAGGGGGGAGGAGGGGACGGGTATATGCATACACAAAGAGTGCAATGCGCACCACCCGAAGAATGGACATATTTGAAACTCAGACTTGGGGAGGGGGCAAGGGCAACATACATAACCTAAACATCTGTACCCCCATAATATACTGAAATAAAAAAAAAATGATGAACTACTACATGCAATACAGTAGATGAATCTTAAAAACGTTTTATCAAATAAAAGAAACCAGACATAAAAGAGTATATACTCTGTGATTTAACTTACATGAATTCAAGAATAGACAAATCTAATCAATGGGGAGAGAAGTCAGAGTGGTAGTTACCTCTGGGGAAGGGTTGGCATGAATTGAGAAGGGGCACAGGAAACTTTCTGGGGGGAACGGAAATATTTTCTATGTTGATCTGGGTGGTGATTACACTACTAAAATTCATCCAGTTATATATTTAGGGCTTATGCCTTTTACTGCATGAAAATTATCCCTCAATTTTGAGAAAGCATGCTTGTTTATATAAGCTATAGGGAAAAGAAAAAAACTCTGCAAGAATATATAACTACTTGGGTGAGTAGAACCAGGGAGTAAAGGGACTTTCCAATGTTTATTAATTTTTAATTCATGGTTTTTTGTTGTGTGCTTTTTTTTTTTTTTTTCCCCCAGAAAAAGGGTCTCACTCTGTCGCCCAGGCTGGAGTGCAATGGCCCGATCATAGCTCATTTTAGCTGAATTCTTGGGCTCAAGTGATCTCCCTGGCTCAGCTCACACAGAGCTAATTTTTTTATTTTTTTCTAGAAATGGAGTCTTGCTCTGTTCCCCAGGCTGGTCTCAAACTCCTGGCCTTAAGTAATCCTCCTGCCTCAGCTTCCCAAAGTGCTGGGATTATGGGCATGAGCCAGCACACCTGGCCCAATTTTTGTTTTCTATACTTCTGTAGTGATTCAATTTAGGCCATTAAAAAATTTTTTAAAACCATTTTTCAAGGTAAATTTCTGAGAATGGCAGCTGAGCGGAAGTGAAGAACCATGAGAGTTTTGTCCAGGAGAGTCTAATTTATTCTGATTACATTTTATGGCGCATATGGGGCTTGGGGCCCTCGAGCTGTGATTACTCAGCTCGCGTCTGCTCCTGCTGCGCCAGGCCCAGCAGCCTGCAAGCCTTCTTTTTACCTTTTCTCATCAGCCAGGATTGAAAGTCTGCCTCCCCGACCTTATTTCTCTTCCTCTCTTATCTCATTCCTCAGGTGCCTCATCGCATTCTTGGGCGTCTTCTTAATCACGCGTAACAGGAAGAAGGCCATTCCATTTGAGCCCTATATCTCCATGGATGCCATGCCAGGTAACGTTAAAACCCCATGGGTCCAACTGACTGTCCATATAGAACAACGCCACTTCCTGTTTAAAAGACAACCAGCTGCTGTGCTGTTGGGTGTGACTGTGCTCTCACCATCTTTTTTTTTTTGTTTGTGTTTTGAATCCCATGCGATAGAGTAGGCAATGGCTGAGGCTCCTCAGCTGGTTTTGAGCACACCTTGCCAGTTCCTGTGTCTATTTCAGGACCTTATAAAGGAAATCCTGACTCACGCTGGATATAATTATGACCCGCGGCACCAGACTTCATGCCTGCCAATGGAAAAATCCGTTCATCCAGTCGGAACAGAATGATCAGAGAGGGGAAGGAAAATAGGATGAATGAAATTCAAACACTACAAACCTCACTCCCTGGATTCCACAAGGGAGAGGATTGTTCTGGAAAGCCTAATTTCCCAGGGAGCTAAAGGTTCATAGTGAGAAGCACAAACTTAGGTGCATTTAAGCCTGACAGTAACATAAACATGTGAATCGGCCAAATACTGTGCAGCAGGGAGTAGTGGGGCCTGCGGAGGACCACAGCGTGCTTGTCTGGCCTCAAGGGATGCAGAATAGAAAAGTTAAGATGTTGGACCAGCCACACTTAGATTTGCTGACCTAAATTCTGTAGGTTGCCACTGACCATTACCTTTCGCATATTAACTCAGAATTAATTTTTATTTTAAAAATGTAAGAATGCTCTCCAAAATGTAATCTCCCATCCTTCATGAACACAATTCAATGAACAGAATATAAATGCAGTGATGGCCTCGAGTACTGCTACCCAAGAGCGGTTTTCGTGCTATCACACTGTGATACAGGTGTGTTCTCAGGGATGACCGAGGTGCTCCTACATTAAATGGCCCCAGGGTTTATGTGTCTACCTTTGTATTATTTCCTCATCTCTTGCTATTGAGCTGTTGTTTGTCATTCTTGCTGGTACCAGCCTGCCTGAGGATAGCAACTCCATGTCCGTCTTATTTAACCCAACTTGTTCAAATTAACATATGAAATCAAAATGAATGAGCTCTGAGTTGGGACCTAAGGTTTCTCCTCGGAGTTAAGTGCATGAGCTTTAGTGCATGGACTTTTTAAACATCTAATCTGGCTGCTCAGATTCCTTTTTTGCTTACTTCCTTGTTTCTCGGCTGTGTTCCGGATAGATGAGGGCGCTGGATAGCTGAATTCCAGATAGGTGAGGTGTCAACTCTGTATGTGCAAGTATGTGTATGTATATGTGTTTGTGCATTTATAAACTACGTATGTGTATGTATCTATATAAATATTTGTATACACATATATACACATGTATTTTCTGGTGCAAAATAGAAGGTAATCTAAGGTAATCTTAGACATCAACATTCTGTGGTCTGTTTTGGGGTGTGGCTCTCAGCTTTCTCTTTGTTCCTTTAGACCAGTGGGAAGCCAGATGTTGAAAGGAGACCCTGTCCCACCGCGGTAGCTTCAGATTAAAAGCGTTCTGTACCACACAGAACCTGGGCTTGGGATTTAGGTGGCCTGGATTCAGATCTCAGCTCTGCCACCTACATGCTGTGTGACCTCCCAAGGCCTCCCATACTGACTTGTAAATTGGGATTCCTCCTTTCTGGGTAGTGGGATTGTATGTGTAAAGGCCTCTTACACAGTGCCTGGGACATGGTAGATGCCTGGTTATATTTGGTTTCACTTCCCTTTTGCTTTAAAAAGTTTGGAAAATTTGAAACCCTTGTTTGGTGCCAGGTAGAACATGCAGAATAAAACTGCTTGGCAGTCTCAGCTTAAACAGAGATGATTTTCTAGCCAGTTGGTTTCCCTGGTCAGTCAGCATCAGGACCCTGTCTTTTGTCTACTTAGACTGGTATCTTCACAATAGTCCAGTAGCTGCTATTCAAGAAGTATTCAAATTCCAAAATTCACTATGTCTCACAATTTGCAGAGGCTTTAAGTAATTCAAACACTTGAAAGACTTCTTAAAAATGAGAGAGAAGAGACAGCCCCTGGCCTCCAGGAGCTGGCCTGACACTCACAGCTGGGCCTTGGCCTTCTCCTGTGGGACATAAACAATTTCACAGAACGTCAGCAGCAGACAAGGCCGCTCTGTGACCGTGAAGGATCGGGGCACAAACAGGACCACCGTTACCATGTCTGAACATAGATAAAACATGAACAATGTCTGAGCCACAAAAAAGCCAACCGTCCCCCTCGTACCTTGGCCAATATGAGAGACCGCTGCCACTTCACCAGTCACATTTTTAGCCTTGATCTCGTCTTATAGATAAGAATTATTAAGGTCCCCAATTACAGAATCATCCCTGCTTGCCGACAGCATCTAATCCAAAGCAAAGCCTCACTTCCTTGAACCCTCCCCCAAATCACCCAACCCAAACCCAAATCCCATAAGTGCTTTCTAACGCCCTCTGACTCAGGTACCTCCGGATTCCCATGGTGTACATCCCTCGCATTGCAATGCCTCAGTAAACCCAAATTGTTAGACTGTAGGTGTATTCTATTGGCTTTGGCTGGAGGGCACTGACAAAATCCAAAATCTAAGCTTCCCTGAGAAACAGGCACCCCCGAGCTTCCCCCACGCCCCTAAATCCACACCACAGACTTCAACTGTGCTCTTCAAAGGAGTATCAGCTACGTCTTGTGCAATACAGAGGCAAAGGCTTCCCCAGACCGGGTCTTCTCAGGCCCTTTGCAGAGTGGATAAGAGCACAGGCTCTGCTGTCAGAGCCCACCTCTGTCTCTCGTGAGCTGTGTAACCTTGGGCAAGTTACTTCACCTCTCTGAATCTCTATTTTCTTGCCTAGAGACTGAGGATAGTAGTTCATCTCTGTCACAGGATTGTTTGGGGATTAAGTGCAGATGTTTAGGGAGGCCACACGGCATTCGGTTAAGTGTGGACTTCCAAGTTTAAACCCACTGAGTGTGAACCCTGGCACTGCCACTTGCTACCTGCGTGATCTCAGGCAAGGTGCTTAAACCTCCAACTGCCTCATTATCCTTATTAGTCATCCTGAGGATCAAATGAGATAAAACTTTAGAACAGTGCCCGCCACCAACTAAACAGTACACGTTAGCCATTAGCTGTTGTTACTATTACTATTTAAAGTAATAAATAGTAATAAATAAGCACTATTTAAAGTGCTTAGCCCCATGCCAGGGCATACTAAGCAGTCAGATGTCAGCTGTTATCATCATCGTGGTTTCATGAAGACACTTTGCTTTCAATTTCTTATGACTCAGCCTGGGGGCAGGAGAATTTGAAGGGTTTTAATTCCCTGGCAAGAAAAGAGTTGGCCTCAAAAGTAACCAGGTCTCCCCACCCTGCCGCCCCCACTGGGGGAATTGCAGGATAAGGGCAAAGACATTAAAGAGGAAAGTCTTTGCTGTCAAATGTAAGTAGGAATCCAACATCAGCGTGCCTAGAAGTAATAAGCAAAATTGTACCTTACCCTACATGTGGACCAGGGATGTTAATGTTCAAGGTCAAAACTCTCCCTCTGGGCACCGTGATGCTTCTGTCGCCTTCAGATGTCCATGATGCAAAAATTACCCTCTTTCCTCAGCGGTGTCATGAAGTTGCCCAGATCCTGATTTAATTCAGCAGTGACGTGTTGGCATCTACCACGTTCAAAGCACAGTGGTAGTTCCATTCCACCCAGGGCCCAAACAGGCATTCCCACCTCATTCGAGGCCGGCTGAGGGTTCCTCTCGACAGCAGCTGGTCTGTGTGCATACATCCTGAGGATTCATCCCTTGTTGCTTAGCAACTGTAATATTTCTAATGTATATCTATGGATGGTTCTCTTTTAAATGGAAAGCATTCAGGAAGTTGACAGTGCACACGATTAGCTCCTGAGGACTGCGGTGGGACAGAGGGAGAACGCAGCCTGCTTGGCCCCCTTACCACGTAATGATTTGGGGAAAATGGGTTTCTTTTCAGGTATGCAGAACATGCATGACAAGGGGATGACTGTCCAGCCTGACCTCAAAGCTTCTTTTTCCTACGGGGCCCTGGAAAACAACGACAACATTTCAGAGATCTACACCCCCGCCACCCTGCCGGTCATGCAAGAGGAGCACGGCCCCAGAAGCACCTCTGGGGTTCCCTACCGAGTCCTGGAGCACACCAAGAAGGAATGAGGCTCACTCCCTTGATTTGCAGCTGTTCAAGCCAGGCTGGCAGTGGCTCAACCCTTAATTCTAAAACTTGCCTTTCAAGTCTCATGTTTTTAAACTGAGAACTGTATGGATAGCGATCTTAGAAAGTCTTTGTCTCTGGCAAAGGACACGTTATCTTGGTCTTGGAAATTTCAGTGATGAGGGCGAGGGTGAGGGCATGGAAGGGTATTCCAGGTGGGAGGTGTGGAATTCAGCCTCTGCCCAGTTTAGCCCAGTGGGATTTGGAAAGCCACCTTACCATCGGCAGGATGGGAACTGAGCTCCCTCAGTCAGTGGCCAAAGGTTGCCACATTCTTCAGGAGCTAAGGCAAGGCAGAGGTTCCTCTTACTTCTCAGATCCAGCGAAAGGCTGGAGACCTCTACATCTGTCTTCCTTCACTTCACGTGCATGCCTGATCTCTGCCCGCCTCTCTCATGATGCCAGGTGTGTGATAACATTCACAATCGTCCTCACGTGGCTCAGTGGGCCAACCCTCGGCCGGACGTCCCTCTCGTGCAGGAAACATACGTCTGCCTTCCAGTTGTCTCTGTCCTTCCAGCGAAGACATGCTCGATGTGTTTATGTTGGATCTGCTCTGAAAACTGCTCTGGGCCTGTGAGCACTACTTGATGATTTTTCCCCCCAAAAGAACGGGGAAGTTAAGGGGAAGATTGAGGAGGATAGGAGCAAGGGGGAGGTTACTGCAGCCCATAAAGGGAGAAGAATCCCTCTTAATCTTGCAAAAGGTGATTGCACCACTTGAAAAAGGACAGACAGAACAGCTGGCTGTGTGATGGGTTATTTTTTCTCCTGCATACACGTGCCCCCGGGCAGGCTGGGGGTGCTCATTTCAGAGACAGCCTCTCACACATCTCCACACTCTCTTCTACAAAGTCTCAACCCCACTTGAGTTACTGGTCAGTTTCCTTGCACTCAATAGGGACTCTCTGGGTCTTCATCTCTGTGCGCACATGTCTGGGAGAAACGACCATTCTCAAAAATGGGCTCTTTCTTTCTTTCTGTACATGACTGTCTTCCCCTAGCCTCACTGTATACTTTAGAGAGTGGCAAGTGAAGGTTTGCACACCTTAATGAGCATAAGGACCTCCTAGGAGTTTATGTAGAGTGCAGATTCCTGCACCCCAACTGCAGATACTCTGATTAAATGGAACTGCATTCTTAACTGGCACCACCGGTGCTTCTGATGCCGGTAATCCAGAGGTCCCACACCTGGAAAGCCTAATAATGGAAAATAAAAAAAGGTCCGCTAAAACCCCCTGGGCCTCATGCCCCCTTGTTAGGAGGTTAGAGTTACCGGTTGTTTCCTCTCTGGGGTTCTTTTTAGCAGGTTGAATAATCCCCATAGGATCTGTGGCATTTCTCCATCCAGTGACTGCTTGTTAGAACTGCACTCACTGCTTCCCTAGACAGCCTTCAATAGGCAAGACAACAGTGTTAATAGACCAGTGTTGATAGCTCATTTATCTTTATGGATTGTGCTTAATACTGATTTAGTACCTTGACTTCGGAAACTCCGACATCTGTTGCCTGTGATAACCACTTCTGTATTGTGTCTTGACCACTTCTGTATTGTGTCTTTAATGCCTAAGAAGGCAACAGACAGTAACCTTTTTTTCACCTTAGGATGGGTATCAACTCAACAATATTTATAAGGCATTTATTTACTATGTGTTAAGCACTTGGAGGGCCAAAGCTACAAAGATATGACATAGTTCCTGCCCTCCAGGCCAGCAGAGGAGACACAAATACCCAGGAACCTCTCACAGGGCGGGCCATGATAGGTTAAGTGCAATAGTGGGCCACAGAAAATGAGTCATGGTTGCCCTGCTAAAGGTCATGCCCTGAGCCTAAAGGGCCATTCAGAACTGGTGGTGATTTGGGCTCCACTCATAGATGGGTAGCAAATCTAGCTAAGATCTGAGCAAAGCATAGAAAGTAGGGTGATCACCCCCCAGGCAGAGGAGCCAGCATCTTCAAAGACACAGAGATGAGGAGTGGAGGTTGGCAAAAAAAAAAAAAAGCACCAGGGAAGGTGGGAGACAGACCTTGAAAGATAAGTAGTGAAGGCCAAATCATGGGAGTCTTGAATACCTGGCTGAGGAGTGTAAATCGTATCCTAGAGGGCATGGGAGCCATTGATAGTTCATGAGGAAGAGAATGGCAGGACCAGCACTGATTGGAAAGGAAGGCTTGTTCAGTGTAGAGGAAGAATCAGAAGTGGTAATAAGTTACCTATCAAGGTCAAGCTCTGAGCCTGCAAGAATAGAACACAAAGGGGGAAGTAAAATCAGGTTTTGCTGCTATTGAGATATTCCTCATTTCCCAAGTGATTTTTCTAAGGCTAGGGGAGAGGGCAGAGTGGATAAAGCTGAGCGGGGACTATTGAGATGTGGCAGACCTAGGTGATCAGTAATTCTGGCATGTGTGCTCCCGTTCTGACTCTGCCCCTCCTTCTCTTGTATCTTATGGGCCTTTTAGCGCTGGCACAGCCAGCTTTCTTGAGATGAGTGGATTAAAGTGCACTGTAATTTCAGGTCTGCTGCAGATCTTGGGGACAGTGCCACCCAGGAACTGCTGCCGGGGCCTGGGCAGCTCTCCTGCCTTCAGTTTTAGGGCAGTGGCATCATTCCCCATAGCTGAGCCATGAGAGGGCTGAGCAGAAAGTTACAGGGTGGTTTCCTGGGTGGGAGTCAAGGGTCGGTCACCTGAGTAATGGGAAGAACAGGTGGTGTAGATCGCTCATCTCCAGGGATCTGGATCTGTCCTGAGCTAGCTTCTCCCAGTCTTTGTCCCTAGGGGTAAACAGACTGTCTGCCGGTGGCAGTAAGCAGCACTGACTGTCGGGGTGGGGAAGATGAACATCACGTTTCCACTCACAGCCCTGATTCTTTATTTTTACTCATGGCTCTGACATCCCCGAGCTCTCTTGAATGCTCTAAGCAACATTAAATATCACACCTGCATCTCCTTCCTAGCCAGGTGCCTAAAGCAAGCTCACCAAACTTGGGTTTAAACCTCAGTTGCCATCACATCAAGCTTCAAGTTCATGCAGGGTTTTTGCAGTGTGGAGTTGAACGCTGGGTGGCGAAGAGAGGGCTGATGTCTGCATTGCTTTCCTGGTGGAAACCAGCCAGCTTAATGGCCCGGTGTGGGTACAGGACGGCCATCAGGGTAGCACTGGGGACCCTGCCTTGCGAATTCCAAATCTGGTCCAACACTGGCTGATAGGCAAAAAAGCTACTTCTGTGTTCTCTGAGAAGCTGTGTAAATGAAGTCACCTTAGGATATATTTTATGTGGATGCTTATATTTTGTTAACTTCATGACTAATGTGGCATGTCTTATTTTTCAAAAAAAAACTGTGCTATGTGCAAATAACATCATGAAGTGGTATTTAATTAAAAAAAACCCACGCAGTACCTGTTGAGTTTGTGTCTTATGTTTGGCTAATACTTTCTAGAGTTCTCTAGAACAGTGTGCTATCCAATAGAACTTTGTGATGATGGAAATAGCCTGAGTCTGTTTTGCTCGGTATGGTAGCCACGATCCACATGTGGCTATTGAGTGCTTTAAATATGGCTAGCGTGACGGAGGAACTGAATTTTTAATTTCTCTTAAGTTTAATTAACTTAGATTTAAATATCCATGCATAGCCAGTGGCTGCTGTATTAACAGTGCAGATCTAGAGATACCCATAATTGCAGCTGGGGCTGAATTGAGCTTTTTTTTTTCCCCTGCAGTGGTTAAAAGCATAGACTCTCTGGCTACACAGATTCGATTTGATTCCTGGCTCTACCACTTATTAACTGTGTGGCATTGGGCAAGTTACTTAACCTCTCTGTGCCTCATCTATGGAATAGGAATAACACAGTATCTACCTAAAGGTTATTGTGAGGATCAGATGAGTTAACAGATATAAAGTCTTGGAACTATGTCCAGCATCTCATCAGAGTATTGTATTATATTGAAGCAATGGTTTTTCTCTTGATTCATTTTTAAATTATGTATTGAACACTTGTGATTTTTCTTAAGCAATTCTGAGCACACGTGTCTGTCTTCAGAGTTTGCAGTTTACAAAGGCAGGTGTGGTATAGTGCCTATATATTTATACATAGCCACCACACAAATGCAGTCATATATACTCATTTATTAAGCACTTATTATATGTCACATGACATAGTAAGACTTCATGTACATCTCATTTCTCCTTTCTAACCATTCCATGAGGTAAGTTTTAATCTTATCCCTATTTTACGGATAAAGAAACTGAGACTAAGGTGTCACAGTTGGTGAACAGCAGAGCCAATATTTGAGGCCAGGACTGCCTGACTCCAAAACCTGAGTTCTTCTCTGCGCTATGCTGCCTTTCCTGGTGTGTTTGGGTGAGACTTCAGCTGGGGTAAGGTTTGCCATGTATTAGGACTTCAGCTTTGGCTGAAAAGAAAAGGAAGGTGTAGTTTCAAGGGAAGATGCAGAGCGGAAGGACAGAAGCGTATTAGTTGGGTCTCTGAGGACACATTTGCAATGGCCCCACCGTGTCAACCAGACAAGGGAATAACATTTAGAGAGCTGGAGGGGATTTTAGAATCATCCACAAGTCTCAGACCTTATTGCACGAAGTAGTACAATTTAAAATTAGAGATTGACAAAAGGATACCAACTCTTTATAGTTAATCTTGTTCCTGTTACTTTTTGTTATTTATTCAGTTGTTACTTAGTTTTTATTGGTTTTTACTTTTCATGAAATGGTAAAATTTTTAAATAGAGATTGGCAAAGATTACTACCTCTTTGTAGCTAATCTTGTTCCTGTTAACTTTTTTGTTATTCAGTTATTTATGAGTTTCTATTAATTTTTACTTCTTGGATTCATGAAACAGTAAAAATTTTTAAGTAAATAAAGATTGGCAAAAGGTTAGTTTTTGTAGTTAATCTTGTTCTCTTTAATAAGTTTCTTTTTTATTAGTTTTGCTACAAAATAAATTCAGCTTGCTTTGTCCAAACAAAAAAAGATAAGAGCGGAAACGAAGTCCAAGTGCGGTTTGAGAGAAAGATGGTGTTTGGTGCAGCAGCACCAGGGTTCTGCCCTAGCCTTTTTTTTTTTTTTTTTTTTTTTTTTTAAACAGATTCAAACTGTTTTTACCCAGGCGAGAGTGAGTGCCATGGCGTAAGCAGAACTAACAGCAACCAAAAAAGCCTGGGCGAAAACCAAAAGCCAGCCACAGCC